>CM042151.1:5450556-5468905 GCA_023376005.1 Doryteuthis pealeii
TAATAAAACGCAAACTGCGAGTCTATACGGTTCCTGCTATTCTGAATATCTCTGGAACCGGCTACGCGGCCTTGGTTTTGCCTGAAAACCAAACAGGAGGTACCTTACTGTGCAAGCGTCAGCAGAAGCACGTATTTACGTTCTGGACTACCTAACGTCAAGGAAGCTGCATGGGGTGACTTTGTAGGCATCTAATATACTAACGAATCTAATTCCCTTTGAGATACACTACACTGGACACAAGGAGTAAAATAATACCGTTGTATAGGAAAAGAATTACTGCAACAAAACTAAAAACAGGTCTTGCTTACGTGGGGATTTTAATGGGGCATCCTGCGGTGATCCAACGCACGATTCAGTAATAATGGATCTGCGAGACTACCTTTAAAAAAAAAAGAAAAAAAAGATCCCTACCTCTACCAAGGCGACACCGGGTAGCCGCTTCTAGTAAATAATAAACGTTTCTGTGATTCAAAATATTTTTGGAGACCTTACCTTTGGGGTAACCGTGAAGGACGCCTCATTAGATAATTGTCACTGAAGCGAATCAGGCGCCTCGCGTGGTCTAATGGCTTCTCTGTGAGACGAGGCCAACAGACCGTTACTAATGAGTTGTAAGGCGCACTTATTGTAATGGTTATCGTCGTATGAAAATGGATTCGGTAACCCGTTAAAATCCTTGATGAGATCCTTTTCGTTTCGCATTGCGCTAATGCCCTTTGGGAAATCCATGAATCCAACTGTACTCTTCACTTCAACTATTAGCCTTATTTAGCCAACCAGTACAGGAGAAGGAAAACTCTAAATTCAAACCTGTTAAACTCCGTTTAAAAAATTGACATTGTGTCGCACTCTGCTCGTACGGGGAAGTTAGGTATATATATATATCCAATGTGAATCCAATGTATGTATTTTCATTTTCTGGGAGACTGCAATCTCCTAGGGGACACTTACATCTGTATACTACATTGGTCTCATTGGATTCACCCCAACCACATTGTCATGTCGTCTAACCCTCCATTTAACAGATAATAGCTCCATTTCACAACACCTAAAATTACATTCATCTAATTACCGAAATATTCTAATGGAAAATACACACATTCTGCACAAAGAAAAAAATAAACAAAAATTACAAATACTTGAAGCTCTATACATAAAACAATACAAACCATCCTTAAACAAAATTAATTTCCAATGCAGTACACACATTTTAAAATGCCTATAACACCTTTCTCATCAATTCTTCTCCTTCCAGCCTCCACATTAATACACACACACACACACACACCACACACATATATATATATATATATATATATATATATATATATATATATATATATATATATATAACCTTAATTTATCAGGAATAAATTATCCCGGCTACCTTTGCCTCTTCAAGTCTCAATTCATATACACCAAATCTTTTTATGTACTTTTGGTTGAATCCTATCACGGAGACAGTTGATACCTTTCATATATATTATATATATATATATATATATATATATATATATATATAAGATGTGTCATAAAAGTATCGAGATTGAAGCTGTATTAACCAAGATAGAAATGAACAATAAATTTAATGTTCATTTTTTTTTTCAGAATACAAGGTGTGTCAAAAAGTACAGATTTCAAAGCTGTATTCAGCAAGATAGAAATGAAAAATAAATGGAACTTTTTTTTTTCAGAATACAAGGTGTGTCAAAATGTACCGGAAATACCGGAGCATGGAGCAAGGGGTAAAAAGGGCGCTCTACATTCCCCAAACCTCCGGAACTGGAACCTCACCATCAGATAGAGTTTAACGTCATTCCCAGGAAATGAAGACCCTCAGCCACTGCCTTCTAGCACATATATGATAAAAAAGGGTTGGAGCTTGCCATAAGGGCAATAGGGTTGGGACAATCATATAGGTTCTAGGACTGGAAGTGACCTGCAGATAGATCAGAGGAGGCCTCTCCGACCTCCCGTCTGAATATCTGCGCTCTTAACTTAAAGAAAGGGAAAATATAGATAGAAACTGAAGTGAGATTGATCCTCACCAGGTAAGCCACAATTGCGGTGTTTTGTCATGCTTATTGAAGCTTAGTCAATAACAATTTCATGTTGAGACTTGACGTGATAAATTTGACGTCTTATGTATACAGGCATTAAAACGAAATCTCGGTGGGTAGACATTTGAAATGATCCTGTGGGTAGGTGGGTAAGTCGGAGGGGAGGGGGGTACTACTACTTGTACATCAGCCTTATGTTGCCTGGCGGAGTATTTAGATAATTTCAAATCTACCGGATCTTTAGAATCTATTATTTTAAAGACCCTTTTAACTGTGCAGGCGCGTGTTCCATAAGGCTGGATCAATTTGATTTTGATAATCATTATATCTTGATAGAAAGACCCACTACCCCCTCTCTCTCTCTCTCTCTCTCCTCTCTCTCTCTCTCTCCTCTCTCTCTCTCTCTCTCTCTCTCTCTCTCTCTCTCCTCTTCTTCTCTCTGTGTGTGTGTGTGTGTGTGTGTGTGTGTGTACCATTTAAAACACACTCTCTCTCTCTCTCTCTCTCTCTCTCTCTCTCTCTCTCTCTCTCTCTCTCTCTCTCTCTAAACTTACTAAGAAACGAACATATATAAGGAGGAGGTAATCAAGATATACATAGAGAGGGGGAAAGTGACAGGCAGAATGTGGGGAAAGAGACGGGTCATTTTTTAGTCAATTGCAAATTACGACTAATATATATGTATAATATATATATATATATATAGAGAGAGAGAGAGAGAGAGAGTGAGAGAGAGAGAGAGAGAGCTATTTCTGTCTGTGTTTCTGTGTATAACTAGTTGGTGCCTACATCAGTGATCCAATCATGATGAAACTTTACACAAAAGTTCACATATTCAGGAACAGGACTGGCTAATTGGATTTCAATAATTCAATAATGGAATCCCTGAAGATATATAGACAATGGAGGAGGACAGATGACGTTTCAGTGAGAAAGGAAAAGAAGAGATACTACTACAGTTAAACCCTCCCTCCACAACACCCTTCCTATTTTCATATATAAGTTTGTTGAATAAGTTCCATACTCTTCGAGCTCAAACTTCCCATGGATGGATTGGTTTGGTTTGGTTTGTTTTTGTTTTACAGCATATCAACCTCAGTGGGTCATTAATGCCGATAAAGTTTTGATATAAATTCATTCTTAATGGATAATACAATTTTTATATAAATACATTTTTTCTATTTAACCCATAGATGCGATCCTAACAGGTACTACCACTCTGGGTCAGAGTGGACCAGGGAGCAATGGTGATGAAGGGGTGATCCACATTCCCCAAACCTCAAAACTGGAACCTCACCATCAGATAGAGTTTAACGTCATTCCCAGGACATGTAGACCCTCAGCCACCGCTTTCTATCACCCATATGATAAAAAGGGGTTGGGGCTTGCCATAAGAGCAATAGGGTTGGGGCAATTATATAGGTACTAGGGCTTTGCGTGCCCAGCCGATTGACCGTCTTGCCTAAGTAAGGGTCTAAGTAGAGTGTTGCAGGTCATGGACTGCTCATCCACGAAGACTCCGCCCTTAAGCATCACGGGTTGCCACTCACGGCCAACAGGTGGCCCATTGGGAGAGTCTTACCCCTCTGCAGAGGTGCAGTCGGTGCATTCTAACGCCGCAGCCGACAGGGCAGAAGCTGGATGGTAGAAGGACTTATCTTTAACAGCTATTGATAGTTCCACACACACAAAAAAAATATCTGCCATAGCAAAAGTTGCTATTGAAAAGTAAGGGGTGGGTGAGTTTTGGTCTTAATTGCAAATTACGACTAATTAGAACCAAATAAGATGGACATTTTTTCAAACATAATTTAATCCTAAATCTAAGAAATACATTGGGATGTGTTTTGTGTCATTAAACTAAATACGGAAACACCTTTAGGAGACAAATATTCGCTCAGCTTTAGTATAATAGATAGATAGATAGATAGATAGATAGATAGATAAGTTAGGATACTCTATGTCCACGCTATCTAGTCGTTTCTGATGGAGCTCCCGATTGACGCTACCGCCAAATGTTAAGTTCGCGCTGTTATTCGGTTTTTGAACGCATTGAAATTCATCGCCAATTAACGGAAGTTTATGGCAAGTCATGCATGGATTTCACAAACGTCTGCAAGTGATGTAGTAATTTTGCAAAGACAACGATGTCCAACGCTTCCTAAATGACTTGACGACGAGCTGGTGTGATATGGGCATACACAAACTGCCACACCGCCTACAAAAATACATCGACAGAAATGGCGAGGTTAATTGGTTAAACAAATACTATTTTGTATCGGATAGGACTTTCGTTCCAACCCTATATATGTGTTCATATTTAATTTTGTCAGTCCTTATAATCTAATCTGATAGTTTGTGACATTAGAACTTGAATATTTGCCCCCAGAGGGTGCATGTTTTTACAAGTCGTTTTAATGAAGAAGAATTGCATCCAGGCGCAACGAATCTGCATTCGCTAGTTGAACTGCACATTTAATTTAACACAGTGTGCAGGTGGTTATTGCATGTTGTCACGTAACCAGATAATCGTAATGGCTGGTTGGAGATGGGGGTATGTCGGGCGATGGGGTTTCCAGGGTACACAGGATTTTATTCGGTCGTGTGTTCTTAATAAATATGCAAAAGCAATCGGACAAAATAGCAGATAGTAAGATACAATCTGAGATAGGTCGATATTCGGGTAGGTAAGTAGGTATTTAATCACTGCACAATTCGACCGCCACCAGCTCTGTCGGCTGGGGCTTTAGAATACACCGACTGCTCCTATGCAGAGGGGTAAGACCCCCCAATGGGGCCACCTGTTGGCTGTGCGGGGCAACCCGTGATGCTAAAAGGATGCAACTCAGATGGCTGAGCAGTCCATGACATGTAACACTCCACTTTGGCCCTTAAGCAAGACGGATGGTCGGAGAGGCCCTCTCCGATCAATCGGCTGATCATGTCAAGCCCTAGCACCTATATGATTGCCCAAAACCTATTGTCTTTATGGCAACCTTTTTATCACATATCATTTATCTTAGTGTTTGACTATACACCACACTACATTTACGATTGATTAGACACTTTCCCCATATTTCCGTCTGATGATTGTGCGCACCATATGAAATTTCAAATGACGGTTTGGTTTGGTTTGGTTTGGTTTGTTTTACGGCATATCAACCTCAGTGGGTCGTTTAATACCGACAAAATTTTGAAATAAATTCATTCTTAATGGATAATCAATTTTTTTATAAACACATTCTTCTATTTGACACATAGATGTGACTCTAACAGGTACTACCACACTGGGCCAGAATGGACCAGATAGTATTGATGATGAAGGGGTACTCCACATTCCCTAAACCTCCAGAACTGGAACCTCACCATCGGATAGAGTTTAACATCATTCCCATGACATAAAGATCCTCAGTTACCGCGTTCTAGCACCCATATGATAAAAAGTGTTGGGGCTTGCCATAAGGCCGATAGGGTTGGGGCAATCATATAGGTACTAGGACTTGATGTGACCAGACGATTGGTCAAAGGGGGCCCACTCCGACCGCCCGTCTAGCCTAAATAAGGGCTAAAGTGGAGTTTTGCATGTCATGGACTGCTCAATCACCTGGGTTCCATCCTTAAGCATCACGGGTATGATTGGGGAATTCTTACCCCTCTGCAGAGGTGCAGTCGGTGTATTCTAAACCCCAGCCGACAGTTGATACTAAGATTATCCATCATCTTATGAATCTACCCTTTACTTCCTTCCACCTTTTCCTGTATCTCTTTTCTCTCTGCTCTTATCCTGAAAAAAAAGATTTTTCATGTGAGTGTAACGTGTACTTACATCTTAACGTCTAACTATACACCACACTTCATTAACGATTGATAAGACACTTTTCTCACATTTCCGTCTGATGATTGTGCACACCATATAAAACTTCAAGTGACGGTCTTTTAGTGTCCTTGACTATATTACTTTTTTTTTTTAGATTTTATACCTGCCCTGGCATAATAGTATAAAGCACTTTAATAATAACAATAAAAGATAATTAAAAAAGCATTTCAAGGTGGATGAAACTCGTAAAAGATCATGTTTTAACTTGTTTACATTTGTTTACAAATATAGTTTGAAAAATGTCACAATTAATAATATTTCACAAGCGTATTGATATTATATATACTAGCAAATGTATGCACCCTCCGGGTGCAAGTATTTAAGTTTTAATATAATAACATATCATATTAAATTAGAAAGGCTAATGAAACTGAATAAGAATGTAGATAAAAAGATTTGGAACAGAGGGGGTATGACTGAAAAATAGAACAACTTTGAAACTATTCCATCATTTTCCCTTACTCCCGTCTTTCATTGTTAAATTTTCCTAATTTAACTGTTTAGTTAAAATAGGAAGTAAAGAATAATATTGCAGTTATTTCTTCTTGTTAATGGATTTCTTTTAAAATTTATCCCCGAGATTTTTGCTCATATTCAATAAGATAAAACCAAACAATTAGAAATCAATAATATTAAGCATATATTTATTAAAATCAAATTTTAAAAATCAATATGCAAATTAGCCTTCCCATTCACACTGTAAACCACTATTTTGTTGTATATATAAATATAATTGCATGTTATTAATATGTAGATCTGGCCAACGCCGGGGGTCCAGTGGCTTCGGCCCTGGATCTTTACTAGTTAATAGCGTCGATCCGAGGGGGCCATCCCCCCAGGCAACACCTGCCCCCTTGATTTAAAGGGGCAGGGCTGGGTTTATTGCCCAGTGCCTGAGGCGCCCCCCTTGAGGGGGAATGCCGACGGGATCGACGCAATTTTTCACCTGCCACTCCATGAGCTTCGGTTTGTGGGTGGTCCCACGTTAATAGGGACTTTGTGCCTGACCCGTACGAGTGGGGTACGCGGTAAATACAGTAGATATGGTCAACAGTCTTAATGATGTAAAACAATTTTATTAATAATTGAGGTTTAAATAAAAATAAATTCATGGAGAATGTAATGTGAATAACAAAGGGAATTGTAACTTGTATAGTAATATAGTTTCCGTTACAGATAGACAAACCCACAATCTTCATTATAATAAGATATATAATCAAATATTAAATATTATGGATTTAATATCTCGATATCTCGTTACTAAAGTTTCATGCTTACTGCAATCATCAGACTCAAAATGTTAAGGTTAAAAAAAACGGTGGTTTGTTTAGCGTTTTGACTGTCTTGTCTGATGATTGCAGTAAGCATGAAACTTTAGTAACGAGCTATTACATCCATAATATTTCATGTTTGATTGTAAATCTGCTCTGCTATTTCAGCGTTGAGCACCTTTATATGCCAATATTTATCTCATTCATTCTCTATTCATTATACTCCGGGTGCACGTATTTAAGTTTTAATGTAATGAAATATCACATTAAATTAGAAAGGCTAATGAAACTAAATAAGAATGCAGATAAAAAGATTTGAAACAGAGGGGGGTATAATCGAAAAATAGAACAACTGAAATTTACTCTTCTATCACTCTCGTCTTTAATTGTTATTTTTTCTAATTTAAGTATTTAGTTAAAAGAGGAAGTAAATAATAAAATGACAGTTATTTTTTCTTGTTAATGGATTTCATTTAAGATTAATTGAAGAGATTTTTGCTTATATTCATTAAAATAAAACCAAACAGTTAGAAACCAATAATACTAAGCATATATTTATTAAAATTACATTTTTAATATCAATATGCAAATTAGCATTCCCGTTCACACTGTAAACCGCTATTTTGTTGTATATATAAATATAATTGCATGTTGTTAGTATATAGATATGGTAAACAGTATTAATAATGTAAAACAATTTTATTAATCACTGAGGTTTAAATAAAAATGAAATCATTGAGGATATGATGTCAATAACTTAAGGGAATTATGGCTTAAGTAGTAATGTAGTTTCGGTTACAGACAGAAAAACACACAATCTCCATTATAATAAGATAAATATATATATATATATATATATAGTATAATGATATCACCTTCCACATACCAATAAAAGCCCTGAAGATGATCTAATTAATAGATCGAAATACTGCAGCGTCGGCCAATAAACTCACCACTTAACTCATTTAAACCTGTGTTTTTTCAATTTTTTATTATACTACATACCCTCGGATTCACTTCCTTTTATTCCCACACACACACACACGCACACACACACACACACACACACACACACACACACATATATATATATATATATATATATATATATATACATATATATATCATGTCGCGCAAGCAGCACGGATATCCATGACAATCTTCCCTATCATTCATTGCACCTGGGAGTTCTTCTGGGCAGCAGCCAGCGTCCTCACATAATTGATCAATGTAGGTCCTTGCTGGGCGGCCTACACTAGCATGCCCATGTTTTGACTTCCACAGGAGAACTTCGCTTATGAACTCGTCCTCGCTTCTCCAGCAGTGTCCTGTAAGCCTAGTCCGTCGTACTCGGATGGTTTGTGAGATGGGGGGCAGGTGGCCATACAGCTGCTTCCTTGTGGGGGTGCAGTTTCCACGACTTATTCAAGACTGTCCGCAGCATTCTTGTGCAGCTCCCATCTAGCTTATTCTCAAGGCGCTTCGTTATGATCCAAGTGGTGCAGCCATACAGCAGTACTGACATAACCACAGCCTGGAAGAATTACCGCTTTATCTCCACACTTGACGGTAAGCCAGTAGAACAATTCACATACCTGAGTAGTAATATCAAAATCTACAGAGAGCGATGTTAATACACGAATAGCAAAGGCATGGTTGGCCACAAACAAATTATAAGTCACATGGAAGTCCGATCTCACTGACAAGCTAAAGCGGCAATATATATATATATATATTGTCACAAAACCTATACAGTTTACCGTTTAACTTGCTCCAAATGCCTTAATTTCTATATAGGAAGTACAATTAGACCCCTCCACATTAGAATCAAAGAACATATCCACACACGTGCATCCTCATTCCACAAACATTTAATCAAATGCAAAAATAAAGACAATAGTTTTTCCGTTAAGATAGAGACAGTAATACGAAACATTGGTAATCTCAGAATAAGAGAGAGTTTATTAATAGCCAAATTAGGTCCTAGTATAAACAATAGATTAGAGCTAAACACTGAATACATAATTAATTAAAATACACGTTCCTCACAGTATATAATACATAGTATGTACATTTCATTATACATATATCAAATGAATATTACATAAACTAGCAAATATATGCACCCTCCGGGTGCAAGTATTTAAGTTTTAATGTAATAAAATATTGTATTAAATTAGAAAGGCTAATGAAACTAAATAAGAATACAGATAAAAAGATTTAAAACAGAGAAAGTATAATAAAAGATTTGAAACAGAGGGAGTATAATAAAAAATTGAACAACTGAAACTTACTCTTCTATCACTCTCATCTTTCATTGTTATTTTTTCTAATTTAAGTATTTAGTTATAAGAGGAAGTAAAGAATAAAATGAGTTATTATCTTGTTAATGGATTTCATTTAAGATTCATTGAAGAGATTTTTGCTTATATTCATTAAAATAAAACCAAACAGTTAGAAATCAATAATACTAAGCACATATTTATTAAATTCGATTTTTTAATATTAATATGCAAATTAGCCTTCCCGTTTACACTGTAAACCGCTATTTTGTTGTATATATAAATATAATTGCATGTTGTCAGTATGTAGACATAGTTAACAGTATTAATAATGTATGACAATTTTATTAATAATTGAGGTTAAATAAAAATAAAATCATGGAGAATGTGATGTCTATAACTAAGAGAATTGTGACGAGTAGGAATATAGTTTCGGTTACAGACATACAAACCCACAATCTCCATTATAATAAGATATATAAATAGATGAAAATAATAAAATTGAAATTGAATTAACGGCTAAAAATTGTTCATCACGCAAAGTGAGCGTGACGTTTAAAAAAAAAGAACACCACGAGACGCGTGCTTATAACATAAAAAAAAAATAAAATAACGACCAAAACAAAAAACGCGTCCATTTCCGAAAATCGTCTCTGAAGATAAAGTTTTACTTTGAAATCGATAGGACACAAAAAATAACATATTTTTGTTTTTATTTTTTACTTGCATTGAAATTGCTTTCAAATTAATACATTATAATTATATATATATATATATATATATATATATATATATATATATATATATATATTTGGTTAGGGGTTGATTTAGAAGGCTATCACAATGCAGTTTGGGATAAATCATCATCATCATCATGTCGCGCAGGCAGCACGGATATCCAAGACGATCTCTCGCCAACCTTCCCTATCATTCATCGCCACAGGGAGCTCCTCTTCGCTGCAGCCAGCATCTTTACATAGCTGGTCGATATAAGTCCTTGCTGGGCGGCCCACACTGGCATGTCCATGTGTTGGCTTCCACAGGAGAACATCACTTATGAGTTCATCCTTGCTTCTCCAGCAGTGCCCTGCATGCCTAGTCCGTCTCACTCGGATAGTCTGTGAGATAGGGGGCAGGTGACCATACAGCTGCTCCCTTGTGGGATGCTGTTTCCACGACTTGTTCAGAACTGCTCGCAGCATTCTTGTGCAGCTCCCATCTAGCTTATTTTCGAGGCGCCTCGTTAGGGTCCAGGTAGTGCAGCCATACAGTAGTACTGATATGACTACAGCCTGGAAGAGATGTCGCTTTAGCTTGTCAGTGAGATCAGACTTCCATATGACAGACAATTTGTTTGTGGCCATCCATGCCTTTCCTATTCGTGTGTTAATATCGTTATCTGTGGATGAGATATTACTACCCAGGTACGTGAATTGTTCTACTGGCTTAAGGGGCTTACCGTCTAACGTGGAGATGTCTCCTTTCTTTCTAAAGCTCATGAACTCTGTTTTGGCAGAGTTCACATGCAGGCCGATGCTTTTTGCTGCCTCCTCCAGGCTATGCAGTAGTGTCTCAGCCTGTGCCGGTGTATCTGCAAGAAGTGCGAGGTCATCAGCATAGTCTGCATCTGTGACTGTTTGTGCAGGATATCTCCTGCTTCTTGCTTTTCTAGTGTAAAACCTTTTTCTTTTATGGTATCTAAAGATGTTCGGAGTACATAGTCTAGGCATATTATAAATATATATGGTGCCAATGTATCACCTTGTAGGACTCCGGCGACGATGTCAAAAAAAAATCCGTATCGCCATCAGGTGAGCGTACCATTGCTTTAGTATCTTTGTAGAGCATCATTATAGCGTCAGTAGTTTCTTTGGGGAGACCATATGCCAGTAGTATTTGTTCCATTTTCCGTCTATGTATAGAATCAAATGCTTTGGAGAAATCTACGAATAGTAATAATAATTAGCAAATCACGGTGGGCTCTGGCATCATAAATCTCAGAAGTAGCCCCCTCTTCCATGAACCTGTCGTCACAGCTATGACTCTGTTTCTCCCTTTCTCTGCTACTTGATCCAACCTCATTAACGATAAACTGGAGGGGGACAGGTGGACTTATACTAAGTTAAAACTTATATCTTACGACTCCTTTCCCCCCTCTTCATCTCATTCTCCCCCTCTTCATCTCATTCTCCCCCTCTTCATCTCATTCTCTCCCTCTTCATCTCATTCTCTCCCCCTCTTCATTTCCTACTCTCCCCCTCTTCATTTCCTACTCTCCCCTCTTCATCTCATTCTCTCCCCTCTTCATTTCCTACTCTCCCCCCCCCTCGTACAAAATTCTACTTGCCACCCGGCACGTAAAACCAAACCATGGGTAGCAGCATGGTGGGTGTGAGATGCGGCGGAAGAGCCTAAATAGGCCAACGGTGTATATCATAAGATGCTGGGCGGATGAACCCTGAATGGGTCAACGGCCAGGATCAACAAGTTCAGTTAGGTAACTACTGCTCCTCATCTCTAAGACCGACGCCTATTGATGAGTCAAACAGCTACCGATAGATATCGATGACCTTGGGATAAATAAAAAATAATAATACGGTAACAATGGTGTTGTGTGTTGACCTGTATTTTTATTATTTCTTGAATTTTCGAGGTAATACCTCTTTATCAAAAGAATTGAACTGAAGCAGTACAGCTATGAAATAATAAAAATACAGGTCAACACACAACACCATTGTTACCGTATTATTATTTTTTATTTATTCCAAACTGCATTGTGATAGCCTTCTAAATCAACCTGCTAACCAATACATACACAATGCTTCAAGCAAATTATGAAACTCTCTTTATATATATATATATAATATTATATATATATATATATATATATATATATATATGAAGTAAATGGAAGTTAATCCGACAGTATGAATTTAACATTTTTAGAAAAAACAAAAGATGTTGATAGTTTGCTAACAGAATCTGTTTCGACCTTACAACACTACGGATTTGTCAACACTACAAATTCTTGAAACTTTACACTTTTCTTCAATTGTGCTGTGGACTTTTAAGTTACTTTTTGTAGCTGGAATACATCATGAACATTTTTTATACTTATTATACACTTTTTTATATATTTTTACATCAAACTCTTCTGAGTTTTTATTATGGATTATAATGCTTCTGATTTTTTTAAATAAAATTTATTCTATTTTTAACACAGAATACGCTTTTTTCAAAAAATTCCAGCAGCGAACACCAGCGTTCGTTTGTATCCCTCCTTCTAACGGTCATTTATTCCGTCTTTCCTTCATATGTTGCTCTTGATGAAGACCGCTCTATTAAAAAGGTCGAAACAGATTCTGTCAGCAAACTATCAACATCTTTTGTTTTTTTCTAAAAATGTTAAATTCATATATATATATATTATTATTATTATTATTATTATTATTATTATTATTATTATTATTTACTCCTTTTGAGTTTTCACATCAGCATCAGCTGATGGTCTTTCACTGGAGTCTGAGTGACAGCAAGTCTCCTCAGGTCTCCAGGACTCTTCTGAGTATTCTGGCAGATTGCAGCAGTGCAGTGCTCTGAATGGTTTCAATCCTTCCTCTGATTTCCAAACTTTCCAAACCCCTTTCTAATCCTTTTGGGACTGTTCCAAGTACACCAACTACAATTAGTATCACTTTCACTTTCATGTTCCATAACTTTTTCAGTTCTCTGGCAAGATCCAGATATTTGTCCATTTTTTCATTTTCCTTTAGCTTCACCCGGTGATCGGCTGGCACTGCAAAATCCACCAGTTGACAAGTTCTTTCTTTTTTGTTTATCAACACTAGATCTGGTCTTCTTGCTGAGATAAGGTGATCCGTTTTTATTTCAAAGTCCAAGAGAATTTTATGCGTTTCGTTCTCAAGAACAGATTCTGGTTTATGCATATACCATTTTGTTGTATGGTCAAAATTTAATTTTTTCATAATTCCCAGTGGATCACCTTCCCAACCTAGTCGTGTCTAGTTTTGTATTCTCGTTGTGCTAGTTTGCTACATTCGCAGAGTATATGGTTTACAGTCTCATCTCTATTACCTCAAAGTCTACATTTACTATTTGTTGGGTCTTATCAATTTTCGCTTTGATATAGTTCGTCCTTATGGCATTTTTTGTGCAGCAATTATAAGTGATTCAGTTTCTCTTTTATTATTATTATTATTATTATTATTATTGTATATTAGCATATGTTGATTAAATGTATAAACCTCACCCACATTCGAAGAAAATTCTACAATGTTAATAGTATTGTAGCGATTGTCTTCCCTTGGGAGATGAGGCTGATATGGGAAAAGGTTTATCTTTCCTTGCCGCCAGGACGTGCCACTAGAGGACTTAAACTTAGCCCAGGAAGCTATCTGAATCTCTATCATCTAGCATCCACAATGATACACTAAACAAGTTGTGTCTCTGTCCATTAAGGTGGGGGGGGCCTTTCTCCCCTCCCCGACTATAGGTTTGTACTCATGTAAGTACGTAGCCCTTTATAGGCCCTACCACGTGGGTCATATACAGTAAGTAAGTGACTCTTCTATTCTATAAGAACTCTTTCTTATTTCCTAAAGGCTTTCGTCCCGACTGTTTGTATCTATGTTCTATATTTCATGTTACATGTGCTCAGACAATAAAGTCTGTATTTTTGTTATATGTACCACTTTTTGTACCTACATTTGGGGGTTTCTCCAAAGCCTCCTAGCGTATTATAAGAATCAGTTTTGGCCTCTAAAGTCAAAACTGCATTTAATTCTTGTTGTAAAGTAAGTAAAGTCGTCGGGGCGACCTAATGTCGGTATCAGCCAGACAGCGAGGGAGCATACCCCCTTTTCAATAGCACTAGACCAAGGAGATTATTTTAACGTCTGAGGTGGAGCGCCACACCTACCACCAGCTCCTCACTTTACCGCACAGTTACTTGTGTTACTCATACGCTGAGTTGGCGAGGGCCGGTATCTAACTAGGAACCTTGTGTTTTCTATCCGAATGCTCTACCGACAGCTAACTCGGCCAGAAAGAGAGAGAGAGAGTGTGTGTGTGTGTGTGTGTGTGTGTGTGTGTGTGTGTGTGTGTAATTAAGAATTATATCATATTATATGAGATGAACGAAAAGGCCTTTGGAGCTATATATATATATATATATATATATATATATATATATATAAAATTTAACATTTTGAAAAAACATATGATGTTTGTTATGTAATTGCTGACAGTACTGTTTCGACCAAATCGATAAGTTGGTCTTCATCAAAGAGCGACATAGATGGGAAGAGAAGATATCCGTTAAAAAAAGACTGTTTACAGAAACGAACGCTGAGTTCAACCGCTGAAATTTTTGAAAAATGCATGTTCTGTTTTAAAAATAAAATAAACTTTATTTTTAATTTTTTAAAAATCAGAAGCATTATAGTTTATAGAAAAACTCAAAAGAGTTTATTGTAAAGGTTTATATAAAAATGTAAAGTGGGTATCAAAATAGTATAGTATATATTTCAGCTGTTAAAAAAAATATATACAAGTCCACATGGTAACTTGAAAAACTATACTATTTTGAGAGAGAGAGAGAGAGAGAGAGAGAGAGAGAGAGATAGGCTGTGTCAAAAAGTATCGAGATTGAACCTGTATTTGCCAAGATAGAAATGAAAAATGAATAGAACGTTAATCTTTTTCAGAATACAAGGTGTATCGAAAAGTACCGAGTTTAAAGCTGTATTTATCAAGATAGAAATGGGCGAAGGCCGGTATCGAAGCCGGAACCTTGTGGTTCCTAATCCGACGCTCTACCGACTGAGCTATACCGGCCCATAGCATGGACGAACTATTCGGAAAAATACATATTGAACTTCCTGAAAAGAACCAGCCTTCTATCAAGGATGTAGGTTCATAGACCTACGAAAATTACCCAAATAAACTCTTGATGTTCAAATCCCCAGCAAAAATACTGTAATCCATTTTTGAAATGTATATACAGTTAACTTGAAATGGTGAGGGAAGAAAAAAGAAAAACACTGGGATGCATGGATATAATGTTACTGCATCCTTTTAGATTTTTTTTTTAGGAAGGAGTTGGGGGATGGAAGGGAGGAATTGAAGGAAGGTAAGAAGAAAGAATGGAAGGACGGGGTTGAAGGAAGGAAGGAGGAGTTGGAGGATGGAAGGAAGGAATTGGGAAAGAAGAGAAAGAGTTGAAGGAAGGAAGAAATGCGTTGAGGGAAGGAAAGAAGAAAGAATGGAAGTAAAGGATGAAGGAAGGAAGGGTTGGAGGATGGAAGGAAGGAATTGAGGGAAGGTAAGAAGAAAGAATGGAAGGAAGGGTTGAAGGAAGGAAGGAGTTGGAGGAAAAAAGAAAAAACACTAGGATGCATGGATATAATGTTACTGCAACCTTTAGATTTTTGTGGTCAGTGACACAGGCCGCGTTCCTATCAGCATCCCTGTATATATAAGTTAAGGTAGTGTGGACATGAAGTCAACAGCCCTTGGTTATGCCTATGTTATTTTCAAACCATGTAAAATACTTTATGTTGAATTCGTAGAAGGCACGCGAAGGACAAGAGCCCCCCCCCAAAGCGGTTCAAAGACCATATGAAGATGACACTGAAGAAATGCACCATCCCACCTTCAAGCCTGGAAAATCTGGCTTCCAACAGACAAGGTTGGTGAGGCACATGCCGCACAGAAGCTAATGGAATGACGTCATCGTCGTCTGCGACGGACTTCAAAAACAAAGAAAAAGAAAAAAAAAGAAGAGTATAAGAACAATTACATGCAAATGCTGAATTATTTTGTGGTATATATATATATATTTACCAACCCCTCCGCACGAGCAGGATGTGACTCACGGTCAATTTCTTATTGCTAGAAACCTAAAGAATGGCCCATAAAAACGTAAAAACATATTTATTGTCATTGCAATATATTGGACAAATAAAACAGTGGAATTTTATGAAGACAATCAATGAAAAAAAAAAGGTTTGAATTCAGAGTTTTCCTTCTCCTAGACCGGTTGCCTAACCAAGGTTAAAGAGCCCAGTCTGTCCTACTATTTACCCATAGCTGGAGGGAGAGTAGGATTCGTACCTTTCCCAAGGGTATTAGCGCTAAGTGAAATGCAATTAACACGTCCAGGATTTGAACCCGGGGCGACGAGTTCATTTCTCATGACTTTAACCATTACACCACGCGCTTCCTATTTTGTGGTATATAAACCGTGCTACAATTCCCCACTTAGATTTATAGACTGTGCGAGGTCACGTGGTCTATTCCTCCGCCAATGAACAGCCATAATGCGTGGCTGGTTGACTACTTAAACACTGATATTGACTAACATCAATCATTGACGAGGGAACTTACAACGTACAAAGGATTCTTTATCAATGATTTCCGCTGGATAAGTGCTCTTGCTTGAAGCCTAAAGGATGGCCCATAAAAACGTAACAGCATATTTTATTGTCCGTGCAATATATTGGACAAATAAAACAGTGGAATTTTATGAAGACAATCAATGAAAATTGATGTAGTTTATGACAAGTCAATAATTTATGACCATTTGATATTTTGTAGGGTATTAATTAGAATCAAAGAGGGAGAGAAAACAACAGCCCCAGAAAGCAGTCAGTGCACCAAAGATTGTCACTCAGGGAGAAGCCTGCTCAGTCACTTGCGCAGATGCAAATGATCTTTATTTATTTATTTATTTCCATTTTTTTTTTTGACACATTAGTGGAAGGAAACAACAGATTAGAATCAAATTCATGGAATCGGGCGTTGAAGGAAGAAATGCGTTGAGGGAAGGTAAGAAGAAAGAATGGAAGGAAAGAGTTGAAGGAAGAAAGGGGCTGGGGGATGGAAGGAAGGAGTTGGAGGATGGAAGGGAGGAATTGAGGGAGGTAAGAAGAAAGACTGGAAGGATGGGGATGAAGGAAGAAGGGTTGGAGGATGGAAGGGGAATTGAGGAAGGTAAGAAGAAAGAATGGAAGGAAGGGTTGGAGGATGGAAGGAGGAATTGAGGGAAGGTAATAAGAAATAATGGAGGAAGGGTTGAATAGGTTTTAGTGAAACATTTTATCTCAACCTATCTTTGTTGTGATGTTGCATGTGTGCTGATGCTTTGGTTTGGTTTGTTTTATTTTACGGTATATCAACCTCAATGGGTCATTTAATGCCGACAAAGTTTTGAAATAAATTATATTCTTAATGATACTCAATCTTTAATTACCACATTTTGCTTATATATATACATATGTTATTCTTTTAAAAGCTCACTCCCCTCTCTCTTTCAAAATATCCCCTAACCAAGGCACCACCACATTTGAGTAAAATGAAGTTAAAAATAAGCTGGATAGAAATGTGGTATATGATTATGAGTAGATGTAATCCAGAGACTGCAACAAGAATGTACTATAGCTATCTACAATAGTTCTCTCATGTCGGGCTACGTCCATGACGCCGTCCCATAATTGCCGCTAAGGCATAGAGTCCCCATTCGAACAAGGGTTTGGTCTAGTGGAAAACAGCATCTACCCACAACGGGACATACCGAGCTCGCCTGCTTTAATAAGTTCCGCCACCTGCCCTCCCATCGTCCATTTGACAAACCCATCCCGATATGGTCGGTGAGACCGGTACACCTATCTCTCTGAGACGAGATTACACATGCAGAACACTGCTGGAGAAGCAAAGATGAGCTACATAAGCGCACGTTTTTCCTGCTGGAAAGCCAAATACCTGGACATGCTAGACAGAATCAGGCCGTCACACAAGTAGAGAACAAGGAAAACCTGTACGAACCGGCACCAAATC
>CM042151.1:5469005-5511090 GCA_023376005.1 Doryteuthis pealeii
AAAATCCTTTTGCTTTTAGTACCTAGAGCTTAAGATATATCATCAAGTGGTCATTTCATGTGGGTCGTATAACTCTTCAAACCTTACGGCTAATTTTTGTGTTTGTAGAAAGGACCACCCATCCCTTTTACTTATGCCGTGGCTTTAACCTATTCTCTTTTTATCATTTATTTATTTATCTATTTGACATGTTTCTTACAACACTTTCTCTTCTCTGTCTCTCTGTCTCCCTCGCTGTACTTCATAGTCTCAGTATTCCGTGTTATTCGAATGTGTCTGTATCGATGATCTCTGTTGTCTCTCTTCTATCATGTTCTTCAACTCATCTCCACAAATAGTTTCCCCTGCACGCTATTAATCCTTACATAAGAGCTATATTTACTTTAAAAAGCCTTAAGATTCTGCTAGTCTATAACTTGCCAACAAGCTCGTCTGTATGCATTAAGATTCTACCAGTTATTAAACTCATGAAGTTATGAAAATATACTGTTTGTATACCTATACCCTTCATTGGGTATATAGCATCAAAGAGTGTTTCTCGTATGATAGAGAGAGTTTTGGGTGAGAGAGAACGACAGATAGACAGACAGATAGAGTCATAGACTTACTTGGCTTTCATTCTCTTTCTTTCTATTTCTTCTTTCGGTATGATAGTCTAGTTTGTTGTTCTTTACTATCTTTTAGTTCTAGTGTAGTGGTTTTTGTGTTTCTTCTACTAAGGGCTTTTTTCAAGTCATGCATTAAATCAACTACAAGACTTTGGTTTTTCTTTGATCAAGATTTATTTTGTTATTGCCCATTTTCACCGCGTGGGGAGTTACAACCTCAGCAGAGAGTCCTCTCTGTCTGACATCTGGTTGAAAACTGACTTCCTAACTAACTCACGTGACTAGTGAGGATTTGCACCTCTGGGGTCCAGTTGGGGCCAATACCGTTACTGGTATTTTTTCTATCCCTGATCTGAAATACAATGGGCCTTAGATTCTCGCAACAGGATTGATCAAAAACCACAAACCACACAATCATGGCAACATAACGACAAAATTTATTCTACCAGTTTTTAATTGATACATATAAAAGTTAAGGAAAATTTTTCACTAACTTTATAACACAAATATTTAACTTACAAAATTAATTCACGTTAAAAATTCTATAAACTGAAGAAAATAAGAATATTGCATAAATAAGCCACAGGTTGATGTTCATTAAACAAATAACTAACATTTTTCAAGAGTGCTATGAAATCTGTGTCTTTTATACTTGTCCCACAATGCAATGCATTTAAAAAAAACATATTTGAGCTTAGTTTTGGTGCAGTTTTAAACTTGTGATGAATTTTATTTAAAAACTCTTCACAAGCAATTTGAACAAGAGAGAACTTGAAAAGCCCTGAAATTTCTAGAATAAATTTGAGCACTCATTCTCAGAAGAGTGATTTCAGGTTCTTGGCTTCCCTCAGAATACTTCAGCTCAAATACCAAAGCAGTTGAGTGCTCTACAATGAACAGAGCACTTCCCACAGTGCAATATAATGCTGTGAAACTATTTGGGAATAAAATACAGTTAAATTTTTGTTTCAAAAATCGAATACGATTGAAGCCCCAAACTTTGAGTGCATAGAATAATCTTTCTCTTTTTAAAAAATAAAATACAGAAAGCTGATCTTTGAACTTAAAACAGTTATAAGTATAACTATGGATATGGGGCGCGGGTCTTACCCTAATTTGGTGGTTGACCCAGATAGTGTTATATACTGGCGTATTTCACAGTACCCAATCAGCATATAACGTTATATACCTTTCTTTACTTCTTACTCTGTCGTCTTTTCTTTGGCAGGGATTTGCTTCTGATGTCTATCATCTATCTGGTCTGGTATATCTTCTAAGGTCTATCTGGTCTTTATTGAGGACTTCGGTCTGGTTTTGTTGGGGATCACTCCTTATCAGAATGCCTGTGTATTGTTAGTTTTTAGGTATAAACACAAGACTTCATTTACTATTGATGTTTATTTTTTATAATCCCACCAGACATTCTGCGCAGTAAGACTTACATGTTGCTAGTCGGCTTCTAACTTCTAACTGAATTAAACTACTATATCTTAAACCAGGAAGAGGGCCTTCTATGGGGGTTCCGGTTCTCACAATTTCCCGGAAAGCAAAGGTCAGAGTGAGGTAGCATGGCACTAACTCTCAAGGCATCAATGCACTAATCACATAATGATTTCTACACTACCTTAAATAATATTAGGATCATAAATTATATAACAATGGTTGCATTTATTTGGCTAGTTAAACATTATTTAACATAAATCTTATCAAATATTCACCTATGTTTTCAGAGAACTTTGTTTGCAAATAATTAGATCAAGAACTTTACCATAGACTGTGATGCTAATGCAAAACATATAGAATTAGGGTTGCATTTCTTAGTATTAGTGTTAGTAATGGGGTGATGTGTGGCCTGATGTGTGGATTAGAATGGAAAGTTTAAATGATTGATTTAGCAAGAACACATGGGTAGTTTTGATTGGATGAGCAATGATACGTGGTGAAGGTGAGAAAGGAGGGTGGAGGTCAGAGAGTAAAATTGAGTCAGCAAGATATGCATAACGGAGTAAGACATAAGAATTTTAGCTTTGCAGTTGTAATTTGGGGGAAATATAATAGTCATGGTAAGAAGAGTGGCTTTTGGGTGTATTACTAAAAATCCAAATGGGAAGGCAAATATCCCCTCAGCACCAAGCTGGTGAACAGACTCAATATCCTAGAAAATTGCAGCCAACTGAACAGCTTGCCCAACAACCAGGATCCAGCCTTCTCTGATGTAGTATGGTACAAGATAGTATATTGAATATTTTTTATCCACATCGATACTCCTTAAGAAGAGCCGTAACTTGAGAAATGTTGACACTTATCTCTCATTCGGAAATGAGTTTGTAAGACATAACAAAGAGTTGAAACGTGCATCTTAGGCCATTTCCGAAAGGAGAGGCTAAAGTAGATTTGAAACTTCATCCTAGATGCAGTTTAGCGTTAATACCAGGACACTAAGACTCTCAGCCACGCTTCTAGCACATAATGTCTCATCATTACGATGGGTTATTTACGTATGCCATTGGTGATTCTTCTGCCTGTGGGTTCGATGTGGTAGCATAAAAGAAGATGAAGGGAAAGAGAATGGATGTTGGTTGGATGGCTGGTTGATTGGTTTGGGTTTTTACGGCATGTTACCTTGGGTTATTTAAGCCGAAGACGTTTGTTTTTATTAATTCTTTTAATATTTTTTCTTAAACTCATTTTCCTCTTAACAACAATTTTTACACTTTTTTCATATCCAACCTTAGATGGGACCCTAACAGATATACCAGTCTGTGTAGAGTGAACCTGGAGTAATGATGATGAAGGGGTACTCCACATTCCTATAGCTCCAGAAATGGAACTTCATATCAGTTAAACATATACCAGAATCAGGACCTCATCCACAGCTTCTACCAAATATCGATAAAAGTGTTAGGGATTGCCATAAGAGCATAAGGTTGGGACATCTTATAGATACTAGGGCTCGATGTGATCCAGCCGATTTGAAAATCGAGATATGGGTGGGTCCGACAGCCCGTCTAGCTAAGTAGATGAAGTCAGTGCTTAGATCAATATATATCATCAGCTGACGTTGCACTAACACTATAATTGGGTGGATGTTATATAGAAGTAGCTTATATTCATCATTACGGACGGGCTGATTTAGATGCATGATGATTCTTCTGCCTACGGTTGATGTGGTAGCATAAACAGAAGATGAAAGTGGGGGTGAGAAGGGATTGGAGAGAGATGAAGAATTGCGGGAGGGGGCAGTTAAAAGAGAAAAAAGAAACTCAATGGGAGAGAAGGCCATGAAATTGATTTATAGAACTAGAAGCTGCAACGCCAGCGTCGCTTGGTAGAGAGGGAAAGTCTCTGGTCTATTGATTTGTTTAATTTTGAGGTTTACAAATGCTGGACAATTTGTCAAGTAGAATTTAAATGCTATTTTTATGTATAATTTTAATTTTCAAATATTTCGAGTTTTATGAAAATCAACTTTCGTATTTTTTATCAAAAAAAAAAAAAAGCAAGACCGGTATATTGATGCGTATATATAGCATTTATTGTATTCTTGTTTAATTTTTTTATTTTCATCCGGATATTAATACATACATACTCATGCAATGCTTTTATATATTTATAATACAGAGTGAGGGGGAGATGGGAGAAAGGAGACTAAAATAATGGAAAAGCAAGATAGAGAGGAGAAAGAATTGAGTAGTATATCTATTAGTTATACCCGGAAATAACAATGTATTTACCAAACCTCCAACGAGTAGGATGTCACAAATGTCCATTTCTTAAGCGGGGTTTTAATGTTTCAATTAGATTTTTTTCTCGTGACTGGTTACCTAACAAAGTTTTGAAAAGCATAGTCTGAATTCTATTTACGCCATAGCTAACAGAGAAGGGGGAAAGATGGGTCATACTCCTCAAGGGTTTTCACGTTATGGTGAAAATGCAAAACAGATTCGTCCTGAATTTGAACTAGTCTTGCGTTTCAATTTCTTACGGATGGTAACCACGCCCTGAAAAATTCTATAAGGGTTATTTTCTTTCTATGGAGATTATTTAAAGAAAAGTTGGTAAAAACAACATCTATCGTAAAATTATTTTTCAGAGCATTCCTCTATAATGATAGTTGCAGTTGGTAATATCAACAATGTCTCCGTTCGACAATTCAATCCCATTTTTTTAAACCTCTTTTTTTCTTCAACTTATTCCTAAATATTCTCCTCTACCCTATTTTCCCTTCCTTTTCCGCATTCTTTTTACTTCATAACATCGTTTTCAAGATAGATAGATACGATAGATAGTAGTCATCTTAGACTTTATTAAAGAATGGGTTTATACAAAAGCAAACACACGCGACTGTATATTTATTATTGAAAGCGTTTCTAATGTGAGTTCCAATTTTGGAGTCCTGAAGAGTGTGGAGCTAACCCTTTATCACCATTACTACCAGGTCTACACTGACCGCAGATGTATTACATGTTAGGCTTCCATATGTTGGTTAAATAGATAAAAATTAGTTTAAACAATGTATTTCAAGAAATTGAGTTTGGAAAAAAATTGAATTTCTCAAGAAGATTGAATAACGGTCCTTCGCATGAAATACCAAAGGCTTGGCATGGCTGTAAAATCCAACCAAAGCCGAAAAGCGTGACAAACACATATATTGGGTATGTAGTTACAATGTATTGATAATGGATTCTACTTTTTCCCTGGGTCATCAAAAAAAGAAAAAAAGGGGACATATAATAAGTAATTTTACACTGAATTTTACTTATATCAATGTTTGTTTGCTCTGCATTTCTTTTATGTTCCTATTTTCGAAACATTAACTCAAAGTAAAATGAGAATGCCATCTATACCAACCCTCTATACGGAAGAATATGACACAAAGCATCTTTAAGCAGAGTAATGCTAGTCTGATGACTTGTCCTTCTCTTAGACTGGTTGTCCAAGGCTAAAGAACCAATCTGCATACTATTTATCCATAGGGATGGAGACGATGTTGTAGCTGGAGGTAAGGGGATTGCCTCGAGAGCTAAGTGATTGAAGCTCACAACGTCCGATTGTGAGTGGTTACTCATAGGCATACTATGAACCCCTGTTGGTTCGAGTGGTTCGGGTCGGTGAGAAGGCATAAAGGGTGGAAGTCTTCTCGCGGGGAGGTGACTAATTACTGATTTCAGCTGGGAGACTAGTTGTTCCGTGTAGCTTGTGACGATGATGACTTAAAGACCAGGATTTATTTTCAATTCCTCATCAATGTATTTATACCATTTCAAAAGGGCATTACACAAAAAATAAAGTTAAAAATATGTGAGATACAAATTTCGAACACCCTGTAGTATCTGGGCCGATCCGTCGGGCATTGGAGTCGCATCCCGTTGATATGCGCGTGTTTGTACCGCCCCCCAACACACACACTGGGGTACTGTTGAGAGGGTGCATTCTTGTGACTGGAACGTGATTTTGAGAGACAGAATAGTTATTTTGTTCTGCTTTTTTAGAGAAAACAGACAGAAGATTCACGTGTTTTTTTTTTTTTCTTTAAAAATTTTCTTAATCTTTTTTTTTCTTAATCTTTTTTTTTCTTTTTAAAATTTATGGGTTTCAGTAACGATCTTATACACTGCAGCGTTTTTTTTTTTTTATTTTAATTTTCTTTTGTCATCGAGTACTCCAATCGAATCTATCTAATTAAAACAACATTCCCAATGTTGTAGAAAGGATAACAAGATTAAGCATTGTATCGGATTTACAGGGAATTATAGTGAAATCTTCAAACGCCTACCTGCCCGTTTTCCACAACTATGAAAAGTGAAAGGTTTACCTATTCCTATCACGAACACTAATACCAAATCTTATGAAATGTACATGAAGCAGAAAGGAACGAACTCACAAATTTTCTTTTCGGTCAAGTTATATTTTTCGTGGAAATCTTTATTGAATTTCTTTTTTTTTTTACAGATTTGAAGATTTAATAAAATGTTATGCTAAGAAAGAAATGTAGTGGCACTTCTAGAGTTCAATGTAGGTGTCACTTCACAACTTCCAAAGCAACTGAGGTGTCGATTGTGCCACACTTCTAAAGTATTGCACATTTTTACTCACCTTCTACTAAAGAATGTGGAAACTAAAAGAATTATTCTCTCTTACTCAATCACTCTTTGGGAATGAAACTAATTGGTTATTTCAATTTTCCTTCTCCTAGACTGGTTACTTTAAGAGACTATAACAGAATTTTTTTCTGCTTAATAAAGATAAATATCCAGTCTGCCTACATTTTAAACTTTCGAGTTGGAATCCTTTCATAACCTTACTCCAGTTCCACTCTTGACGGCGTGTAGCACCTGTTTAGTCCATCTAATGGGTTAAATAGAACAAAATGAGTAAAACAAAACATTTTCGGCATAAAATATCAATGGGGTTTGACATGCCGTAATCACCAACAACAAACTATCGTGTACTCATTGAAACAATTTTTTGATCCTTTCTGAGTGACGAGACATGAATTTTGTGAAGTGTTTTATTTTCAAATTCGTTCTCAGAAGGTAAAAAATGTTTCAATGAGTACCACGGATAGTTTGTTGGGTTGGTTTGGATTTTAACGGCATGTCACCCATTGGATTATTTTATGCCGAATGTTTGTATTTAACTCATTTTGTCTTTTACCCATAGATGGGACAACAGGTGCTACCACGCCGGGTCAAGAGTGGAACGGGAGTAATGGTGATGAAAGGGTTTCCAACTACGAAAGGTAAAATGTAGGGCAGACTGGATATTTTAGTCTTATTAAGGCAGAAAAAAATTCTAGTCTTCTTAAAGTAACAGTCTAGGAGAAGGAAAGTTTGAAATACCATAGTTTCATTCCAAATAGTGATTGAGTAAGAGAGAATTAATTCTTTTATATTCGCACTTCTTTTTAGTACGAAGGTGAGTTAAAAATGTTGCAATACTTTGTAAGTGTGGCACAATTCGACAGCTTCAGTTGCTTTTGGATTGTGAAGGTGACGACCTACTTGACTGCTAGAGTGCACCTAATTTCTTTCTAGTAACATTTTATTAAATCTTCAAATCTGTAAAAAAAAAAAGAATCATAAGATTTCCACGAAAAAATATCAACTGTACGAAGAATTGTGATGTTCGTTTCCTTTCTGCGTCATGTACATTTCATAGTTTGGTTTATGTGTTCGTGATAGGAATAGGTTAAACCTTTACGTTTTGCATAGTGTGTGAAACGGGCAGGTGGTGTTTGAAGATGTCTGATATTCCCTGTATAATCCGATGACATTGCTCTAATCTTGTTACCTTTCTACACATTGGAATGTTGTTTTATTGATTAAGATTCGTTGGGAGGTTACTCGTGACAAGAAAATTAAAAAGTTAAAAAAAAACGCTGGCAGTGTATAAGATGTTACTGAAAAAAAAAAAAACATAAAGATTTTAAAAAAGAAAAAGATTAAGAAAAAAAGATTAAGAAAAATTTTTTAAGAAAAAAAAAAAACACGTGGAATTTCCTGTCTGGTTTTTCTCTTAAAAAGCAGAACAAAATAAACTATTTTTTGTCTCTCAAATACACGTTCCAGTCACAAGAATGCTACCCTCTCAACAGTACCAGTGTGTGTGTGTGGGGGGGGCGGGTATCAACACGCGGCATAATCAACGGGATGCGACTCAATGCCCGACGATGCGGCCCAGATTTCGGGTTTGTTCGAATTTTTGTATCTTCACATATTGTATTTAAAATATATATATTTTTGTGGTAATGCCTTTGAAGAGGTAATTAAATACATTTGATGAGGAATAAAATAATCCTGGTTTTAAGTTCATCGTCACAAGGCTGACACGGACACTATTTTCCAGCTGAAATCAGTAATTAGTCACCTCCCGCGCGAGAGAGACTTCCACCGCTTTTATGCTTCTCACGCGAACATCTAACACAGGTCAATAGTTGCCTATGAGTAACCACTCACAATCCGGAGTTTGTGAAGTTCAATACTGTAGCCTCTCGAGGCAATTCCCTTACCTCAGCTAAACATGTCCTCCAATCCCTATGATAATAGTATGGAATTGGGTTCTTTCGCCTTGGACATCCAGTCTTAAGAAGAAGGAAAGTCTGAATTCAGACTAGCATTACTCTGCTTAAGATTGGCTTTGTGTCATATTCTGTCCGTATAGGAAGGGGGTTGTATAGATGCTTCTTCATTTTACTTTGAGTTTTAATGTTTCGAAATAGGGACATAAGGAAAATGCGAGCAACAAACATTTTGATATAAGTAACAATCTAGCTGTAAATTACTTTATTATATTCCCCTTTTTTTCTTTTTTTTGATGACCGGAAAAGTAGAATCCATTTATCATACATTGTATCCATACCAATTATATGTGTTTTGTCACGCTTTCCGGTGGTTGGGTTGGATTTTTACAGCATGCAAGCTTTTGGGTTTTTCATGCCGAAAACCGGTTTTATTCATTTCTTGAGAAATTCAATTTTTTTCCAACTCAATTTCTTGTAATACATTGTTTTAATAATTTTTTTAATCATATTTAAACAACATATGGAGCCTAAGGTAATACATCTCGGGTCAGTGTAGACTGGTAGTAATGGTGTGAAGGGTACTCCCACTCTTAGGACTCAAAATTGGAACCACATTAGAAACGCTTTCAATAATAAATATACGTACGGTGTTGGTTGCCTTTTGTTAAACCAATACTTTAAATAAAGTCTAAGATGATATCTATCTATCTATCTTCTTCTTGAATACGTGTTATGAGTAAAAGAGGGAAAAGGGAATGGGAGAAATAGGGTTAGAGGAGAATAGTTAGGAATAGGTTGAAGAAAAAGAGGTTTAAAAAATGGGATTTGATGTTCGGAATGGAGACATTTGTTGATCTTTACCACTGCAAATATATTTACTATAGGAATGCTTCTGAAAATGATTTTCGATAGGGATGTTGTTTACAACTTTTCTTTTAAATATCTCTTCATAGAATGAAAATATACCTTATATATTTTTTCAGGGCGTGGTTTACATCGTAAGGAATGAAACGGAAGACTATTCAATTCAGGACGAATTGTTTGCATTTTTCCATAGTTATACCTTTGGGGGAGTATGACATTCTGTTCCCTCTCTGTTAGCAGGGTATGGAATTCGACTATCTTTTCAATTTGTAGGTAATCCAGTCTATCGTAGAAAAATATATTGTAACATTAAAACCGCTTTAAGAAATGGACATTGTGTTACATCTATCGGTGTGGAGGGGTTGGTAAATACATTTGTTTATTTTTTCGGTAATAACTACATGATATACTACTCCATCTCTTTCTCCTCTCTTCTTGCTTTCCATTATTTTAGTCTCCTTCTCTCATCTCCCTCACTCTGTATTATTATTAAGGCAGTGGCATGTATATGTATGTATGTATATGGATGAAAATAAAAAAATAAACAATTATGAAAAGTATAAATGTATATATAACGCATCAATTCACCGGTTCTTGCTTTTTTTTTTTTTTTTGAAATAACAATTACGAAATTTGATTTATATTCGAAGATATTTGAAATTAAAATATACATAAAATGCATTTAAATTCTACTTGACAAATGTCAGCATTTTGTAACTCAAATTAACAAATCCATAGACCAAGAAGACTTTCCCCTCTACAAGGCGACGCTGGGTTGCAAGTTTCTAGTTTTCTATAAATCAGTCATGGCCCTTCTCGTCCCAATTGATGTTCTTTTTTTCTCTTTTTAACTTGCCCCCCCGCAATTCTTCATCTTCTTCATCCCTTCTCACCCTTTATTCTTCTGTTTACTGCTACCACATCGAACCCGTAGGGCAGAAGAATCATCGATGCATTCGTAAATCAGCCGTCGTTAATGCTGGAAATTAAGCTACTTCTATATAACATCCCCAATTTTAGTGTTAGTGCAAAGCGCAGCTGATTGATATGATTGTATCTAAGCCTGATTTCAATCTACTTAAGGCTAGGACGGGCTGTCGGAGCCACCATACATCTTCGATAATCGGCTGATCACATCGAGGCCCTAGTATTATAAATTGTCCCAACTTATTGCTCTTATGGCAATACCTAACACTTTTTTATCGTATATTTGGTAGAAGGCTGTGGATGAGGGTCCTGATGTCTGGTATGATGTTTACTGATGAATGAAGTTCCATTTCTGAGTATAGGGAATGTGGAGTACCTCATCACAATTACTCCGGTCACTCTGACACAGACTTGGTATTATCTGTTTAGGGTCCCATTTGGGTTGGATATGAAAAAAGTGTTTAAAAATTGTTGTTTAGAGAAAATGAGTTTAAGAAAAATATTAAATAGAATTATAAAACAAACGTCTTCGCTTAAAATAACCCTGGTAACATGCGTAAAACAAACCAATCAACAGCCATCCAACAACATCCATTCTTACTTCCCTTTATTTTCTGTTTTTGCTACCACATCGAACCACAGGGAGAAGAATCACAAAATGCATACGTAATAAACCTCGTTATGGATGAATATATGCAGAAGGCTGGTGGGAGAGTCTTCGTGTCTGGGTTTCGCTAAACTGCATCTAGTGATGAAAGTTTCAAATTTACTTTTAGCCTCTCCTTCGGAATGGCTAAGATGCGACGTTTCAACTCTTTGTTATGTCTTACACTCATTTCGATGGAGAGCTTGAAGTGTCACATTTTTCAATTACGGCTCTTCCTTCTAATGGAGTGGTTTGATGTGTGGATAAAGAAATATTCAATTACTTTATCTCTGTACATTACTACATCAGAGAAGGGCTGGAATCCTGTTGTTGGGCGCTGTTTCAGTGGCTGCAATCTAGATATTTTGGAGTCTGTTCCCAGCTTGGGGTGCTGAGGGATAATCTTGCTTGTGCATTTGGAGTTTTTAGTAATGACAAAGGGCACTTCTTCTTACTCATGACTATTATATTTCCCCATTAAACTGCCAAAGAGCTATAAATTCTTATGTCTTACTCCGTTAATGCTCTTCTGACTCAATTTAACTCTCTGCTTCAACCCTCATTCTCACCTTACCACTTCATTGGCTCATCCAATCAAACTACGCCCTGTGTTCTTGCTAATATCATTTAAATTTTCCATTCTAATCCAACATCAGGCACACATCACGCCCATGTACTTTAACCTTAATACTAAGAATGCAACCTAATTTCTATATGTTTGCATTATGCATCACAGTCTATGGTAAGTTGTTCTTGTCTAATATTTTGTAACAAAGTCTTGACATGGTGAATATTGATAAGATTTAATGTTAGATAGATTGTGTTATAGCCAATTATAATGCACCTATGTATTATATTGGATCCTAATTATATTTTTAAGTAGTGTAGAAATCATTATGGTGATAGTGCAGTTGTGGCCTGGAAGTTAGTGCCAGTGCTTGACCTAACTCTGACTTTGCTTTCGGGATAAATTGTGAGAACCGGACCCCCAATAGAAGGCTCTCGTTTAAGGATATAGAAGTTTTAGTCAGTTAGAGTTAGAAAGCCGAGCTAGCAATGTAAGTCTACTGCGCAGAATGCTCTGGTTGGGGAATTTATAAATAAAGTAACATCAATTGTAAATGGAAGTCTTGGTGTTTATTACCTAAAAATAACAATGACACAGGGCTTCTGATAAGGAGTGATCACCAACAGAAACAGCCCGAAGTCCCAAATAGAGACAGATTGAAGACTTAGAAGATATACAGACAGGATAGATGATAGAAGATCAGAAGCAAATCTGCCAGAAAAAAGAACGACTAGAGTAAGAAGTAAAGAAAGGTATATAACGTTATATGCGAATTTGGGTACTGTGAAAAGCAGTTAATAACATATCTGTGGGTCAACCACAAATTAGGGGTAAGACTATCCATTAGTATACTTTATAACTGTTTTAAGTTCAAAAGATGGCGCTTTCCTGTATTTTTATTTTTTAAAAGAGAAAGATTTATTCTATTTGCACACTCAAAGTTTTTGGGCTCAATCGTATCATTTTGTAAACAAAACTTTAACTGTATTTTATTCCCAAATAGTGTTCACATGCATTATATTGCACTTGGTGGGAGTGCTCTGGTTCATTGTAGAGCACTCAACTGCTTTGGTACATTTTGAGCTGAAGTATTCTGAGGAACCAGAACTGAATATCACTCTTTCTGAGAATGAGTTGCTCAAATTTATTCTAGAAATGGTTCAAGGGCTTTTCTAAGTTCTCTCTGTTCAAATTGCTTTTGAAGAGTTTTATTAAAATTCATCACAAGTTTAAACTGCACCAAAACTAAGCTCAATATTTTTTTTTAAAGTTGCATTGGCATTGTGGGACAAGTATAAAGACCGATTCATAGCACTCTTGAAAAATGTTAGTTATTTTGTTTAATGGAACATCAACTCTTGTGGGCTATTTATGCCAAATTTCTTATTTTTCTTCATTGTTTATAGAATTTTAAGTGAATAATTTGTAAGTAAATATTTTTGTTTGGTTTTATAAAGTAGTGGATAATTTTCCTTAACTTTATATGTATAATACTGTAGAAATAATTTTGTGGTATTGTTGCATGATTGTGTGGTGGTGTGGGTTTTGACAATCCCTGTTGGAGAATTCTAAGGGGCCCATTGTATTTCAGATCAGGGATAGAAAAATACCAGTAACGGTTATGGCCCAACTGACCCCAGAGGTGCAAATCTCACTAGTCACGTGAGTTAGTTAGGAAGTCAGTTTTTCAACCAGAATGTCAGACAGAGAGGAATCTCTCTGCTGAGGTTGTAACTCCCCAGCGGTGGAAAATGGGCAATACAGAAATAAATCTTTGATCAAAGAAAACAAAGTCTTGTAGTTGATTAATGCATGACTTGAAAAGAAGCCTTAGTTAGAAGAAGACAAGAAGAGACTAGACAATGATGGCCCGAAAAAAAGAAGTAAGGAAAAACAACACTAGACTAATCATAGCCGAAGGAAGAAGATGAAAGAAGAAATGAAAGCAAGTAAGTCATGACTCTATTTGTCTGTCTATCTGTCTGTCTCTCTCACCCAAAGACTCTCTCTATCATACGAGAACACTCCTTGATGTATATACCCAATGAGGGTATAGGGTTACAACAGTATATTTTTCATTAACTTCAATGAGTGTTAATAAACTGGTAGAATCTTTAATGGCATATCAACACTTGTGGCTATTTAATGCTAAATCTTAAGGGGCTTTTTTTGGTAAATATGATTTTTAAGTGAATAGCTTGCGGGTAATATTTTTGTTTTGTTTGGTTTTATAAACTGATAGAAATAATTGTCATTAACTTCATGTGCGTGATACTATGATTGAGGATGAACATGGTCAGAATAGATAATAAATAAATGAATAAAAAGAGAATAGGTTAAAGCCAGGCATAAGTAAAAGGGATGGGTGGTTTTCCTTTCTACAAACAAAAAAGATTAGGCCGTAAGGTTTGAGAGGTTATACGACCACCATGAAATGGGACATTGATGATGATATTTAAGCATCTAGGTACTAAAAGAAAAAGGATTTTTTATGAGAAAATCTCTTTTGAAAATTAATGGTCGATGTATTGAAGACACTACGTCTGGAAAAGATTTAATTACTTTAATTTTAAGGGTTAATGACGACTAGAAGTCGGCGATTCGATTTAAAGTACTGGCCATTTGTGTGGTCCGGAGAGATAGGCGGGAAAGGAGAGTTTTACATAAATATAAGCTAACCTCCAGCACTGAGCAGTCAACCCGGGCCCTAGAGGTGTTAACGTCGGTAGCAGTAGTTAGCCCGAATCCACAGTGAAGTCAGTAGCCAGCCAGTTGAGATAGATTTATAAAATATCACAGACCCCTTCTTCTCCGCATCTTTGTTTACAAACACTTGTAGTTGTTGTTTTGTTTTTTTAAATCTTTGTAAAACTGTTTTCTGACTCGTGCCCTTCAAATCGGCCAGCACAGAATATCAACGTTTGGGGTTCTAGACATCGGTGCATTGAAGGTGCAGAGCGCAAAACAGGTCGTCTCACATGTGTATTAATAAACTGGTAGAAATAATTTTGTGATTATTTACCCTTACCACCTTCTACTAGCCCATATGATAAAAAGGGTCAGCTGTTGTTATAAGAGCAATTTGAAGAAAAACACAATTGCTAGGGCTTGACAGGACCAGCCAATTGATTGGATCGGCCCCTCTGACCACCTGTTTAGCCCAAGTTAGTGTCAAAGTGGAGTGTTGCATGTCACTGACTACTTAGTACCCAGATCATGGAGTAAATATATATGACCAAGTGGTTCTTTGTAAAATTTCACCTTATAAAAAGTTTGTTTGATCTTGGTAAAGGGCTTTTGTTTTCAATTGCATCCTCAGACAGAAGACAGACAGAGATACCACAAATATTATATAAGATTTATAAGAGGGCTCAGTTTATTTATCAGTTGGATTAATTTCTATTGAAGGAGATTTGAGATCGGCTTTTTTTTACTACTCTTGCAGTACTTATTTGCATAAAACACATGAAAAGTCATTATATTTTTGTATTTGATTCTGTTTGGCAAGATCAATGTTAAGTAGTAGTTAATTTTGAATAATTTTAAGACAGAACTTAAGTTTTTATATTCAAAATGGGGTCAAAAATTGCATTTAGTATAAACTGAATTTCAGTTGAACTCTGAATACATTTTTTGTGTAAATATCAAATTTAGTTTGAATTCAACTTGAATTAATTTTATTCAAAATAGAAGTAATTAGATATAACAGACTCAGAGGGTTGAATGGATTGAACTGTATTTTTAGAAAGGAGAGCTCTAAAGACAGAGCTCAGTTATATTCCAAGTGTGGTCAAAAAGATTGCATTTAGTATCAATAAATTTTAGTAGAATGAAAGAGAAAGCGATCAGATATAACAGACTCTGAGGGTTAAATGGATTTAACTAGCTCAGTTATATCAGAATGTGGCTGAAAAAGATTGCATTTAGTATAATTGAATTTCAGTTGAACTCAGATACCTTTTTTTGTGTGTATATAAATATATTTTGAACTCAACTGAATTAATTTTATTTAGAATAGAGAAGAGATCAAATATAACAGACTTAAAAGGTTGAATAGGTTGAAATACATTTTTTAGAAAGAAGAGCTCAACTCTATTGGTTAGTTTTAAGACACAGCTCAGTTATATTTAAAGGTGTGCTCAAAAATATAAATATTAAACTCAAAAATATGATATAAACTGAATTTCAGTTGAACTCAGATACATTTTTTATGTGAATATCAAATGTATTTTGAACTCAACTTGAATTAATTTTTATTCAGATAGAGAAGAGATCAGATACTCAAAAGGACTCAAAAGGTTGAATGGGTTGAAACTACATTTTTTAGAAAGGAGAGCTCAACTCCATTGGTTAGTTTTAAAGACACAGCTCAGTTATATTCAAGTGTGGCTCAAAAATATATAATATGAAACTCAAATTATAATATAAACTGAATTTCAGTTGAACTCAGATACATTTTTTGTGTGAATAATCAAATGATTTTGAACTTAATTTGAATTCATTTTATTAAGATAGAAAAGAGATTCGATATAACAGACTTAAATGGTTGAATGGATGGGACTAGATTTTTTAGAAAGGAGAGCTCAACTCCATTGGTTAGTTTTAGTATCAAATGTATTTTGAATTGATTTTATTCTGAACAAGAGAAAAATATCAGATACAACAGATTCTGGTGGGTTGAATGGATTGAACTGAATTTTTGAAAAGAGAGCTCAAATACTCTTGAGAGATAATGTATTATTACAACAGACTTCCACTTTGATATGAAATGTAACTTGTCCAATTGAACCAGCACTAAATTTTGGGGTTTAATCTTAATATCCTGTTGAGAATTTTCAAGTCCAGAGCCAAATTCCTATAACCATTTATCAAAAATGGCTAAAAATGGCCTTTTCATTTAAAGTTACCTGTTATTTCCCCTTAAATAAAAGATTGTAAATATGTTTCATATTACATTAAACAAAGGAATATAGTTTAGGGCAGATTAGAAACAAATGAGATTTCTGGCCGGGTGGAATGAGACGGTATAAGATGTTAGAGTTAACTAAAAAGTTTATAAATAAATAAAAATACATTTTGTGTAATTTATATGTAAAAAATTCAAAATAATTATTCAATAAATAATTTATAGATGCTCACAATATTTTTTTAGGTGAACAGAACTAAGTTTCCATTTTAAATTGTTTTATTTTTTTTACTCCTTAATAAATTTGATGATTTTTTACTTACTTATGATAAACCCTCTGACATTGAATTTTTAACTCCCAATATCTTTTTCAAAAGTTAATTTTTACATCGCCCGGAAGGTGGTTTAGTTTGTTTTTTTTTGCTAGTTAAAATAATGTTTAATATTACATTTAAAAAAAAAGGCTATCATTTGGGGTAGATTAGAAAATGAATGTGACTTCGGCCGGGTTGAATGAGGTGGTATAGGACGTTAAGAGTTAATTCAGGTTTCACTTCCAACCAATTTGTTCTGCTTTCTACTTTGTTGTCGGTCAGAATGAAATGATTGGTTAACGAAAATTTTTTTGTTTTATTTCCTATAAGTCTAGCAAAACAAAGGGAACCACTCTTGACTGATAAATTATTTATTTTCCCATTAATCTAACCCTAACCCTAAACCCTAACCCTAACCCTGTCTTCTTTTTCTAAGTAGATCAATAAAATATAAATAATTTATCAGTCAAGAGTGGTTACCCTTTGTTTATGTTAGACTCATAGGAAATAACCATTTCTTTTGTATTTGAAGATCGTGAAGTTTTTTCTTTTCTTTTTCTCTTAAAATGAATAAATGTTGTTATATCTAAACCTGTGTCAACTTTTGATTGTTTATTATATTCATAAATTATATTCATATAATTATAAATGGTATAAATATAAGAAAATTCACACAGTGGGGGCTATTCAAGAATTGTTCCGGGCCTCTAGCTAGGCGGTGATAGCTGAAAAACCAACCCTCCCTGCGAATGAATTTGTAATTGACTGTTGAATAATGTATTAAAATAAATAAAATACAAAAAAAATTGTTTTGATTTTTTATTTGTAATTGATTGTGAAAGAAAAAAAAAAGAAAATACTGAAAAAAAAAGATGTTTTTAGTAGATTGAAAACGTTTTTTATCGACAAATTATTTTTTTTAGTGGTTTGAAGTGTTTAAAAGTAAGCCATATTTTATCGACAAGTAAATGTAAATATTTAGCCTGCCCCTTTAAAAGATTCTAAAGAGGGGGAGGGTTAAAATAATTAAATTTACTTGTCGAAAAAAGACTGGAGGGGTAAATATTTGCATTAACTTTTCGGGAAAAATGCTGGTTGTTTTTTTTTAGCAGGCACTACTTCAGCTAAGGACTTCATTCGTAGAGAGGGTTGTTTTTTCAGCTATCACCGCCTAGCGTTTTTTAAGGCAGGAGGCCGGGACACAATTCTGCGAATAGCCTCCAAAAGTGATAACAAAGATACTTTATTACCTGAGAAAGCTTAATAGAAGAAATACAGAAATGACAATATACAAAGAAGTTTATGAGGATATTCCCAAAGATAAGGTATCCAGAATATTTAGAACTCACATAAATGTTTATTGTTCATTGTCAATGATGTTTACCAAAATAAGTCTACCCCTTGATCTCTGATATCTTGATAAACATATCACCTTAGGTCCTGCAGGTCTTTGTGTGTATTGTAACACAATAAGTAAAATAAAATTTATACAATATTTTCTATTTTCCCATTTTAACAAAACCATTTCCTTTAACTAATAAAAATAACTTTTACACTTTCCTCTTTCGTTAAAAATTAGTTGAGGCCAACAAAAAGAACTCGCCATGTTACCATGTCGTCAAGGAAGCATTGAACCTTATCGTCATTGCAAACGCCCTATACCACTTGTGGACGTTGTTGACATCCATGTATGACTTGCCATACACTTCCAATTTATTGGCAATAAATTTCTATTGGTTTAATGTTAGGGTCCCATCTATGAGTTAAATAGAAAAAATGAGTTTTAAAAAATGTGGGTTAAATCCTACTTAATACATATAATTCCACATCCGTATGTCACCCCGTCGAAAAAAAAAAAAATACTAAAAATCAAGGAATTAACCGAATTTAATGAAATTTTCAGTGTTGATACATTAATGAATAAAAGATATAATGCATCAGTTATTTTATTTAAAACCTTTTACGTTTTTTTCAGGTCAGTTAACTTTGAACCACGTATCTTTGAGGTGTAACACAGATTCTGAAAGATACATGGTTCAAAGTTAACTGACCTGAAATAATGTAAAAGTTTTCAAATAAAATAACTGGTTAGTATTATCAGTGTTATTCGGACTATTGTCCCCATCTTCATTGTTATTTGTACAACGTTTCGGCCGATATACCCTCCGGCCTTCTTCAGGTATTTCTTCAATAATCTAATTTTCAAGCCTCATCTCAAACATTCAGAGTAAAATAACTGGTGCATTATATTGTTTACTCATTAATATATCAACACTGAAAATGTTATTAAATTCGGTTAATTCCTTGATTTTTAGTATTTTTTTTTTCTTTCAGCGGGGTGACACACGATGGTGGAATTTATGTCTGTTAAGTAGGATTTAACCAAAATGTGTTAAAAAACTTGAGTGTGAAAAAAGAATTTGAATACCATCAAGAATGAATAAAACAAAATAACTTCAGCATAAAATAACCCAACAAGAGTTGACATGCCATAAAATTCAACAGCCCAATTCCTTCACACAAAGTGAGATGGTAGAATATTAAATAACCTGCTCATCATTGCGTTCACACAGTAAGCAAATGGTTTGGTTTGGTTTGTTCTACGGTATATCAACCTCAGTGGGTCATTTAATGCCAACAAAGTTTTTAAATAAATTCATTCTTAATGGATACTCATATTTTTTTTATAAACACATTTTTCTATTTAATCCATAGATGGGACCCTAAAAGGTATGACCACTCCGGGTCAGAGTGGTCATACCTGTTAGATATAGAACAATGTTGATAAAGTGATAATGGTGATACCCCAAACCTCCAAAACTGAAACCTCACCTTCAGATAGAGTTTAACATCTTACATAAGACACTAAGACCCTCATCTAACTCCTTCTAGCATCCATATGATAAAAAGGGTTGGGGCTTGCCATAAGGGCAATAGGTTGGGGCAATTGTATTGGGCTTGACATGACTTGTTGATTGTACACAAGTAAAAATTTACTTGGCGGCTTTCTGGGTTTTCTTGGGCAAAAGAACAGCTTGGATATCGGAGAGGACACCCTCAGCTAACTCCTTCTAACATCCATATGATAAAAAGGGTTGGGCTTGCATAAGAGCAATAGGTTGGGGCAATCATATTGGTGCTAGGGCTTGACGTGACTTGTTGATTGTACACAAGTAAAATTTACTTGGCGGCTTTCTGGGTTTTCTTGGGCAAAAGAACAGCTTGGATGTTGGGAGACACCACCCTGGGCAATGGTCACTCCGGACAACAATTTGTTCAATTCCTCGTCATTATGGATGGCCAATTGCAAGTGACGGGGGATGATTCTGGATTTCTTGTTGTCTCTGGCTGCATTTCCTGTCAATTCAAGAACCTTAGCGGCCAAATATTCCATGACGGCTGCCAGGTAGACGGGAGCACCAGCACCAACTCTCTGGGCATAGTTGCCTTTACGGAGAAGACGATGGATACGACCAACTGGGTTGAACGAATCAAGCATGGGATGAACGAGTCTTACTCTTTCCCTTAACTTTTCCTCCCTTACCATGTCCAGACATTATGATAGTTGTTGAAGGTTGATAATGAGATAAATTGAACCCTAACCGCCACAACTCCCTTTAAATAGGCTCTGGTTAAGGCTCCTGACAGCTACACAAAGTGGAGTGTTGCATGTCATTCCATCATTAAGCATCACTGGTCACGGCTAACAGGTGGCCCTATTGGGGTGAGGGTCTTAAAAATCAAGGAATTATCTGATTTTAATGAAATTTTCAGTGTTGATTTATCTATGAATGAATTCTATAATGCATCAGTTATTTTATTTCAAAACTTTCTGATTTTTTTCAGGTCACTTAACTTTGCCCCCATCTTATTTTTGTGGCGCAAAATATTGGTGGAGTTATATAAATTCGATACTAAGTTCAATATAAATAAAAAGACAAAAGACCGAAGGTGTGAATAGATGGAAAAAAAAAAAAAAATTTAAGGATGATAATCTGGTAGAAAATAATTTCTGAAAATCAGAAAATAAAATGAAAATAAAGATTTTGGGAGATCTTTTTTTATTTGGATAATTATTTAATTGGCTATTATCTTATAAAAGAAAAAATTATACATCGATATTTGTTCTGTTTAAGGTGGGGGGGCGAAAAATTTTCAATAGAGTTTTCAACAAAAAATTATTAGAATACGATACTAAAGTAAAGTAGTAATTTAAAAAATATGTTTTTAGAATCTAATAATATGACATTTTAAACTTAACATCATGATACTCATATTCTAAATGAATTTTATATATTAATTTATCACAACATAAATACCTAATTAAATCAGCAAGTTTTGAAAAAAAGAAAAAGAAAAAAAGATGCATTATAGAATTCATTCATTGATAAATCAACACTGAAAATTTCATTAAATCGGATAATTCCCTGATTTTTGGTATTTTTTTTTTTTTTTTCAATTGGGAAGGTTAAATTTTATTTTGTAACACGGATTTCATGGCGACTATTGTAAGATATTTTTCATCAAAATTGACCTAAAAAATAGTCTTAAATGTATTAAAAAAATTACATGTGTAATATTTTGCTTTCTTTTTTTAAATTTTTTTTATTATTACTGATGCTCATTATGTTACTACTTTTCGACTTAGACAAAAATTTGACCTTAAATAATCGATTTTATTAATTTGAATTCGTTTTTAAAATGAAAAGTAGACTAAAATTTTTGGCTGAACTTGCACAAAGGTGTCAAAATTAGGGTGGCCCAGAAAAAACAGAACCCACAAATTTTGTAATAAATTGTTAATTTTAACTATGGGGGTCTAGGGTTAGGGTTTAGGGTTAGGATTAGAGTTAGGGTTAGGATTGGTGTTTAGGGTTAGATTAATGGGAAAATGAATAAATAATTTGGGTTTTGTTTTTTCTGGGTCACCCTGTATACCGGTGACCCAGAAAAAACAGAACCCACAAATTTTGTAATAAAACTGTTAATTTTAACTATGGGGTTTAGGGGTAGGGTTTAGGGTTAGGCTTAGGGGTTAGTGTTGGGGTTTAAGGTTAGTTTAATGGGAAAATAGATAAATAATTTGGGTTCTGTTTTTTCTGGGTCACCCTAATTTTGACATGTTTGTGCAAGTTCAGATAAATTTTGGTATACGTAGATTAATAGCCTCGTCGGTATCCCCCATTTAGAATCGCTTCAGACGTCGGGAAATAAAACCCAACTCTTGCCTCTTTTAGACAAGTGGGTAGGTGCTGCATAGAAGGGTAATACTCTGGGAATAGACTGATTATTAATCACAGACATGCGCCCAAGCATATACTTTTAGAATGGTTGACGAAAAAGAGGTCAAAACGTAAAATAGCAAAAAAAGTAAATAAAAGGCAAGGTGAATAACTTTTATCACTTCCGGTATCAAGGGAAGGTAACTCTTATAATCTCTGCTCAGTTGCGTATATTAAAATTTTTTTTTTTTTTTTTCTAAAAGAACGTATTTTTCGAACAGTAGTCCCACTATGTGCAGCGAAATAAATCATTAATGAAGATTAAATTATGATATTTTTTAATTGCAGAAATAAAAAACGGTGTATGACTCAGAGAAGCTTTTTGCAACTTTTATGGTTGATGTGGCGGCAAAAAAATGCATATTACTGAAGTAAACTATCGATATTAAATTATTTATTAAATTAAATATAAAAAAAAAATAGTCATAAAATGATTAAATTATTAATTCAATCATTTTATAAAAAATAAAATAAAAAATTATGTTAGTTTTCATTAAGTGACTTTAACTGCCCTGTCTTTCCCTAGAGTTCTACAGCTCCTTTATTAAAATAAAAATAGATTTTTTACATTAAAAAAAATATTCGTTTTAAAATTTAAAACGTAAATAGTACTTTAGTAGAAGGAAGATAATTATGTATACAAAAGAAATGTCGCTAAGTGAGAGAAGGAAAGAGGTCGAAGATGCGGTTCAATGAACGACTTATCACAATATTGTCTCCTATTTTGAAGAACGTAAGCGGCTTACCAACCAGTTTTACCGCCATTTTCGCTGAGTAGTGGTTGCGATTTTCCGAGTCGCCTTATCAGCGGTTTGGTTGTGTTTCCATCGAAAAACTATACATAATATGCTATAAATATATACACACGCCAAAATGTACATCAAGCAGGTAAGTTGAATATTGCCTTTGTTTTGAGGGAATGGAAAAAACTCGAGAGAAAAAAAGATTATTATTATTATTTTGAATATTTACGAACATCCACACGCCCGGGAATATTCGAGCCTCTAAGTTTGTTTTTATTTTGACGACGATCATAAATAAATAAAAATCTTTGGTTTATTTAATTGTTTTGCATCTTGCGATTTGTTTCATTTAATTATAGAGACTATGAGAAACACGTTTCTGTGTTTATTTACGTTTTTTTTATTATAGATTTTTATTATGGAAATCAAGTCAATTTGTAGACGAGAGAGATTCGTAAAAGAATTCTTGAATTCAATAATGAACGTGATGATTAATTGTCTGATTGAATTATATTTGTGCTTATTTTTTATTAAAGATGATTTTGCAAGATATGTATATATATTTTTTTTTTCGTTTTTATAGTAAATTTTGTAAATTAAAGCAAGAACTGCAACTTGTTGGGAATGTAAAAGAATCCAATATGTGTGCATTATTATTATTTTTCCACCTACTAAATGCATTCTCATTACCGACATTTTTTTTATTTTTGCCCTAAGATCATGAAAAAAGTTTTAGTTTATTTTTTTAATTTATTTACGGACTAAAAATAAAATTATTTATAAATGTATTGTACACACAAAAAATAGAACGGTGTAGCTAACCTATGTAAAAGACAAAACAATTATTAATAAAAGTTTGTTTTCTTTGATTTTAATAACTTTATTATTATAATTATAATTAAAAGAAAACACATCGGTTTTAACTTTTTTCTATGCTAAAACCTTTTTATTTTTTTATTTATTTTGCATAAGTAAAACATTAAATCTTTACCCTACGCTAAATAGTACCGTGAAAATTAGATATTTGCTTTTTTTAAAAAAAACTTTTTCAATATGGCCTCGCTTCGGCTGTTTTCTTCATCTGTGCTAAAAATCTAGTTATAATTTATATAAAACCTGATTAACTCTATTTAAAGATATATTTCAAAAGTTTTATATATGTTTATTTTATATTTTTTACTTGGACTCCGCATGAATAATTCGATCATTATGCAATAATATTGGAATAACCTAGGACTATTTCAAAAATATGATTCATCTTAATTAGTTTTCTTCCATCAATGAAATTGCTTTAAATTGAATTAAAGAAAATATTTAAACGATTGTTTCATTTTCGCAACTCTGCCTTTGTTATTTGGAACGTTATATATATATATATATATATATATATATATATATATATATATATATATATATATATTAAAATGTTGTTCTGGTTTATACTTGATTATATTCCTGGGGGAATCGTTTCTGTTGTTGCTCATTTTAAATGTTTTTCTTTCAAGAACTAAAAGTATTTAGATTGTTATTCGAATTTTGATCAATTGTTGAAAGAGTTTTGGAATTTTCTGTGTGGCACAAAATTGTTCCAAAAACACTAAACTTTAATTAACGCCAAAATTTACACGATTTTTGTTTAAAAACTACTAAACACGTGTGTACTGTTTACTGTTCAGGCAATGCTAGATTGAAGGTTTATTAGATGGTTTTTGGTTTTAAAGAAAAACAAAGATTGATTTTAGATCTTAGATCTAAAATTTGGTTTTATTGACAATATTCTTATTAGAAAAACAAAACAGTAAAAATCGAGAAAAACAAACAAACAAAACATTTTGTGCTACTGCTGATGTATTTGGTGGTATGGGGGAAAAAAAAGTTAATTATTTTTTATGATGTTCGAAATCTAAGAGAACTTACATTACTTACTTAATTGTTAAACCTAAGTAACATTCCAATCTGCCTAAAATTTGACCATGACCCAACATTAAACAGAATTTGAAAAAATAAAATAAAATAAATAAAACATTAATAAATAAATGAAAAACAAAATCTTATTATATTGGAGATAGTGTGTCTCCCCTCTGTTTCAAATCATTTTGTCTTGAAAAAGTTTTTTTAAAAAAAGCAAATATTTAATTTTCACGGTATTATTTAGCCTATGGTACAGATTTAATGTTTTACTTATGTAAAAAAAAATAAAATAAAAAGGTTTTAGCATAGAAAAAAGTTAAAATTGATTTGTTTTCATTTAATAATCTTCATACAATGACTGTTATTTACACAGTAGCATTGCAACCAACAAAGCCTTCATCAGATGATGACTCTGGGTTCAGGCATGGTTTCGGGGCCGAAGCATCATTACCACTAACCCAGAGTGCCCCAGCAGTATCTCACGATACCACCAGACTTTGTCAGTTTGATGTCACAATGTAGGATTGCCATATCCACGCTGATGCGGTTCAAGCTTTCTCCTGGATCTTTTTTATGTATTTCCTTTTGTCTGGTGGAGAAAGTCCAAGTTTAGACAAAAATGCCGAGGTTGAGTTGGTAATAAATCCCCGGCATCCGACTTTGATAGGAAATACATATGTTACCCATCCGTTTCTGATGCATTGTTCACGTTTAGTTTCATTATTTGTCCTTATTTGATCTATTTCATTACATTAAAACTTAAATACTTGTGCCTGAAGGGTGAATATATTTGCTAGTAAATGTAAAAAAAAAAAAGAAAGTTAAGTTGGTGGTGGGGCCTATTGTCGGTATCAGCTAGACATCGAGGGAGCCTATCCTCTTTTCGCTAATGCTAAACCAGGGAGATTGCTTTTTCTTTCAAAGGTGGAGCACCACACATACCGTTAGCTTCTCACTTTACAGCACAGATCAGATTACCCAAGCTGCACTACTCATGTGCTTAGTTGGTGAGGGCCTGTATCTAACCCAGAACCTTGCGATTCCTAGTTGAATGCTCTACCAACCGAGCTAAACAGGCCTTTAAATATATATATATATCTATTATAAATAAATATATATATATATATATATATATATATATATATAAATGAAAAGAAATAGAATAAAATGATACTTCATTTTTTTTAATCGTTCTGTAGAAAGAAAAAAACTGCGCAAAAAACCCGAAACAACTACATAAAACATGTAAATATAAATGTGCAATGTACACCAGAGATGCTGATAGGTACACGTCATGTGTCCCTGACGCACAAAAACCTAAAAGGACACAGTAAAATCATATCCATGTGTCCCAATGTTTTTCTTTTTTCTTCCCGCACCATTTCAAGCTAACTATAAATACATTTCAGTAGTTTCTCAGAAATGAATTTCACAGGATAGGTTACAAGGTAGGAGTTAGATGGCTTTAGTTGGGACCCATAAATTTTCCCAGGGACTCATTCAAAGCAAATATGTGCGTCCCAGGATGCACTAAATCAAAAACCTATCAGCATCACTAGTACACTATTCCCTAATCACTAGGCACGAAGTAACCCTAGCTGGGTTGACATGCTATTTAAAATAAATTAATCAACAGTATTTGAAAAAATGTAAATTAATAAAAATAATATTGGATTTTTGAGAGATTATTTGAAAAAATTCTAAAAAATAATTAAAACAAATTAATTTGTACAAAAATAATCAGCATATTAAATTTAGTTTGTCCAAGTAGGTCAAATGTAAAATGAGCTTTTTAGGGATTTTAAAAAATTTTTTAATTTGTTTTTAAATAGATGAAATTGAATATTTACCACATACCCCACGTGTACGGGTTAGGCACAAGGCCCTATTAATGTGGGACCACCCACGAACTGAAGATTGTGGTAGGCAGGTGCAAAAAATATGTTGATCCTGTCGGCATTCGCCTTCAAGGACCCGGGCAATAAACCCAGCCCTGTCCCTTTAAATCAAGGGGTCAGGTGTTGCCTGGGGAATGGCCCCCTGAGATCAACAATGTTAGCTTACGCGGTCCAGGGCTGAAGCCACCAGACCCTCCGGTCGAAACCGGAGTAATTGATGGGAATGTTTGTAAAATTTTGTCCAATTTTTAGTCTTGTAAATAAAGTCTATCCAGTGGCTTATTGTTGGTACCAACCAAACAGTGAGGGAGTCTATCCTCTTTTCACTTGTGCTAAACCAAAGAGATTGTTTTTGTTGAGGTAAAGTGGCACATCTACTGTCAGCTCTCCAATGCTTTACTGCACAGATCAGATTACCCAAGTTGTACTACTCATACGCTGAGTTGGCAAGGACTGGAAACTGAACCTGAAACCTTGTGATTCCTAGGCGAATGCTCCACTGACTAAGCTAAACTGGTCCTAGTCTTGCATGTATGTGCAGTTAACAAGTATATATTAAGCCAGTGATAGTTAAAAAAAAAATCATGAATTATTTATGTATTTATCAACCCAACTGTACAAGGTCTCTTTCTTAAGCAGTGTTTAACAGGTTTGAATTCAGAGTTTTCTTTCTCCTAGACTGGTTGCCTATCCAAGGTTAAAGGGTAATCTGAACATTAGCTACATATTGCATGTTTTAACACGAAAATATCATAAAATGTGTTCTTAATTGTGCTTGCACATAATTTGAAATGAACTTAATTGTTATTAAGAACACATTTTAAGATATTTTCGTGTTAAAACATGCAGTTGTATTGATTCAAACAAATTTGTATCTTCAGTGTAGATTTATGGTGAAATGAAAATGGACGACCAAAACATAACGGCTTTCTCAAAGTGAAACAAACGAGGAGAGATTACTCTCATTTATGTAGCTAATGTTCAGATTACCGGTTAAAGAGCCCAGTCTGCCCTACTATTTACCCTGATCTGGAGAGGGAATAGTTAGATTCATACCTTTTCCAATAGTATTAGCGCTATGTGAAATGCAAACTGCCTCATCTAGGATTTTAACTCGGGTTGCCGTGTCCATTTTCTATGATGATAAGTATTATTATATCATGTGCCTCAATTTTCATAACACTCTGTAAATACTGGAGAGGGTTGGTTGGTTGGTTGGTTTTATATATTGGTATTTTACTTATTTGATACTGTAAATCCTTGAGTTTAGTTTGCCCTTGCAGGGGACTTTTAGGGGGCTGTACTTCTGAAAAAGCTAAACCTTGTATATAATACGCACCCCTTCTCTAACTTGGGTCAAGAAGGTCTGTATAACGTCCTTGGTTTGTAAAAATGTATACAGTAACGTCCTTTATTATTATTGTATATATAACATAATGCAAACGTGTAGCTTTTTTGTGCATTTTGTTTGAAGAAAATAAAGAAATAACAGTAATAACATCAGTGAAAAATAGATATTAAGTAAATTGCCTTTACATATTTATCACTATCAGTTACAAATGCAAAAACATTTAGTCAAATCCTTCAAATTCAATGTCACTTTCAACATCAAATAACTGTTCCATTTGTTCCTCCGTATTTTCCTCCAAGGTATTTTCACGATCAACATCACAAAATGTGTCTGAATAAACATTGCTGGACTGCAAATAGAGACTCGGACATTGCTTAGAAAATAACCTCGTATATAGTACGCACTAGGGATTTTGACCTTTACATTTTGGGAAAACAATGCGGATTATACTCGAGGATTTACGGTATTTGAAAAAAAAACAAAAAAATCAATTTACATATTAAACAGCTCCAAAGAAAACATTCTGATATCATATCCAGTTATTGTTATGGCAATCACCCTGGGTTGGTTGAGCTTCGGCCCTGGACAACAGAAGTTAACAACGTTAATCCCATGGGGGCCATCCCCCCAGACAACACCTGCCCCCTCGATTTAAAGGGCCAGGGCTGGGTTTATTGCCTGGTGCCTGAGGTACCCTCCTTGAAGGGGAATTCCGACGGGATTTTTTGCACCCATATCTCAAAAGTAAACAAATCAATACACCAGGGTCTTTTTTGCCCTCTTCTACCCAGGCAATGCTGGGTAGCTGCTTCTAGTTAATAATAAGGAGGAATGTTTTTGAAATGAGCAAATTATTTTTTTTTACATAAAGTATTTTTTTTCTGCATTGTTTGGAATTTTTTTATTTTATTTTATATGAATTTTTTTATTTTTTTATTTTATATGAATTTTTTTATTTTATTTTTTTTTTTATTTTATTGAATTTATTTTTTTATTTTTTTTTTTATTTATTTTTTTATTTTATTTTTTTTTTAATTTTATTTTATATGAATTTTTTTATTTTATTTATATGACCTTGTATAAATGTAAACAATTTGTAACTGATTGTTTTCATTTTTCTCCGCCTTCCCACCACCAGGTAATTATCCAGGGTTTCCGGAGTTACCGTGACCAGACTGTAGTAGAGCCTTTCAGTCCTAGACATAATGTCATCGGTGAGTTGCCTTTTTTTTCTTTCTTTTCTTTTCTGTCTTTTATTTTCTTTAAGATTTTTTTTTAAGACGAGGAATCATTTAAATCCATCAGCCTCTTCATCTTCATCTTTAATCTATGAATCAGAATGTTTTGTTCTTCATTTGGTCAAAGTCATGTGGTTAGGAGAGAAAGTGTAAAGATGGTATAGGTTTTTACCCAACCCATTTGCTACAGGTAGGATGTGACACCAAGTCGCAAGAATAGAGCATCCAGCAAGGATCAAACTCACTATTCAACAGTAATGAATCTGTGAGACTAGCTTGCTAACCATTACACCATGGTGGGATGCCCTTATTTACTTAACCTGTTTGCCACAGGGTGTGACACAAAGTTTCAAGTATATATATATATATTTACCAACCCCTCCGCACGAGCAGGATGCGACGCAAGGTCAATTTCTTAAGCGGAGTTTAACAGGTTTGAATTCAGTTTTCCTTCTCCTAGACTGGTTACCTAGCCATGGTTAAAGAGTTCAGTCTGCCTTGCTATTTATCCATAGATGGAGGGAGAATTGGATTCATACCTTTCCCAAGGGTATTAGCGCCATGTGAAATTCCAACAGCTTTGTCCAAGAATTGAACTCGCGTTGACGAGTCCATTTCCTACGACTCTAACCATTAGACCACGCGCATCCAAAGTTTCAAGTATAGGGCATTTAGCAAGGGTCAAATTCACTAACCATTACACTATGATGGGATGCCCAAAAGGAAAAGATGGTGTATGCAACGAAGAAGCAAAACTGTTGATTGATTTTTTTTGTTTTTGTTTTAATCAATTTTCAAAGCTCCCATTTTGAAAAAAAAAGTTTAAAAAATTATTAGTAGAAAAAAAGTTGAGAAATTATTAGAAAAAAAGTTGAGAAATTATTAGTAGAAAAAAAGTTAAAAAAATTATTAGTAGAAAAAAAGTTAAAAAAATTATTAGTAGAAAAAAGTTGAGAAATTATTAGTGAAAAAAAGTTAAAAAATTATTAGAAAAAAGTAAAAAATTATTAGTAGAAAAAAAGGTAAAACATTATTAGTAGAAAATAAATAGCAAACAATTTTAGAAAAGTGCATTGGCCTGTTGTTCATTGATTAAAAAACAAAAAAATTAGTTCTGTATGGATTTTTCTAATCCTGAGTTAGAACTCAGATAATGTCTATATTATCACATACTAGCTGAAGTACCCGTTTATACTGGGTAAAAAATTAAGCTTTAAGGGAGAGTCCCCATGGTGTTGGAGTGGTAGTACTTGCTAGGGTCCCATCTATGGGTTAAATAAACCAAACCAAAAAACCCATGGTACAGTGGCTAATGTGCTAGACTACCACATCTTAGTAAGTCATGCTCTTACATTCACTTTTGGACTAATACCCTTGGGAAAAGTATAAATGCCCTCATCCCTCTAGCTATAGGTTAAATATCACCACTGTTGTTCTTTTACAAAGGTGGCTTTGCTATAAAATGAACCATGAAGGTTGATATGTCATTAAACAAAGAAACCAAACCAATCCTACGTGAAAAATTCTGTCAGAAATTATTGGAATAAAACTAGTTATTAGAATAATGACAAAAAACTCAATAAAAAATTTGTTCATGTTAAGTAAATTAAGTAGAAATTTAGTCTTACCTGTTAAATTTTGTCACATATTCAATTTACAATATTTAACTATGGTAAATGTGTTTTATCATTCTAAATTGAGGATTTAGAAGAAATGTAGTCTTATCTGTTAGATTTTGTCATATTTTCCATTTACAATATTTTAATTCTGGTAAATGTATTTTATCATTCTAGATTGAGGATTTAGAAGAAATGTAGTCTTATCTGTTAGATTTTGTCATATTTTCCATTTACAATATTTTAATTCTGGTAAATGTATTTTATCATTCTAGATTGAGGATTTAGAAGAAATGTAGTCTTATCTGTTAGATTTTGTCATATTTTCCATTTACAATATTTTAACTCTGGTAAATGTATTTTATCATTCTAAATTGTTATTAATTTAATTTTCAGTCGGCAGAAATGGTTCAGGAAAAAGTAATTTCTTTTATGGTAAGTATTGAATATATTATATAATTTTTCTGTATCTATTTGTATGAACATTAATAAGCTCTTGTTAACCTAACACTTTCTTCTCTGTTCCACTTGGGTTTTCGAGGATTATATATAATACTTATGTAATAATCATATAATCCTAGCTGTTCTTATATTTATTCCACATGGGTTTTAAGATGGTCACTGAGGCTTATGATATATTTATTTATATCTAACATGCATTTCACTTTCAAAATCTAATCTCACAAGTATTTTCATTATAAAAAGATGTGATGTATTTATTCTCCTTATTTGATAAAAAGCAGGGATGCTGTTAGGTACGCGTCCACTGACGCGGAAAAATCTAAAAGGACACAGAAAAATCGTATCCATGCGTCCTAGTGTTTTTTTTTTCTTCTCTCACCATTTCCATCTAATAGTAAATACATTACTATTGAAGTCAGTTAGTCTACTGTTGGTTTTAATAACAGCAGCTAACTAAGTACAACTCAAGCAGTGTCCAAGACAGCTGGTATAAATAGGAATCAAGAATGATCCATCCATGAATCTGGGTGATTTGGGTGATTCCATTCCTTGAGTTCTGATTGGCTGCTTGACTGCTTGATTTGAATGACATTGTGGAGTCTTATATATACTTTGTCATTTTGCAGTGGACTTTGTAGCATTCAGGTTTGTATTTGAGTTACAACCGTTTGTTGCCTTGTCTTCCCAGTTCGACGGTAATTGGAACTTTAATTATTCTTCAATTACAATATTTTATTGGAAATGAATTACACAGTATGGGGTACAAGGTAGGGGTTTAGATAGCTTTAGTTGTTCATAGATAAAAACTCTGCAATTTATTAAGAAACTCATTCAAATCAAATCCGTGCATCCCAGGATGCACTAGATTAAAAAGCTATCAGCATCACTGCCTTTGGGAAAGGTATGATTCCTTTTCTCTCACCAGCTATAGGTTAAATATTAGTACCACTACTGTTCTTCTATGAGAATGGTTTTGCAATTAAATAACCCATGAAGGTTTGATATACCATTAAACAAAGAAACTGAAACCAAATAATTGCATTAATAATTAGTGTTTAAAAATGTACGTTTGATTTTATTATCGGTCTAAATTTTTGAGATGAGGTTTGGTATATATTATTTTGATTTATTTTGAACTGTTGTCCTCATCTTTATTGTGATATATAAAAAAAAATTCAAGTAGAATACACAGACCACACCTTTGCACAGGGGTAAGAATCCTTCTCCAATGGGGCTACCTGTTGGCGGCACCTTATAATGACTGAGGACAGAATCGTGGTGACTGAGTGGTCCATGAATTGGATACTAAGTGGTCATCTGACATGTAACACTCTTCATTGGCCTTTATTTGGGCAAGACAGATGGTTGGAGAGGTCTGATCCGATCAGTTGGCTGGTCATGTCAAGCACCTATCTGATTGACCTGACTGTATTCTTTAAATTGCTCTTATAGCAATCACCCAACCCTTTTTATCATATCGGCAGTGATGCTGATAGATTTTTGATTTAGAGCATTCTGGGACGCACATATTTGATTTGAATGAGTCCCCGGGAAAATTTATAGGTCCCAACTAAAGTCGTCTAACCACTACCTTGTAACTTATCCTGTGTTATTCGTTTTTAAGAAACTATTGAAATGTATTTACAGTTAGCTTGAAATGGTGAGGGAAGAAAAAAGAAAAACACTGGGATGCATGGATATTATTTTTTTTACTAAAGATTTTAATGTATCATAGACACAGGATGCGTACCTATCAGCATCTCTGTATAGGTGCTAAAAGACAGTGGTTGAGAGTCAGCCACCAGTTTATTATTGCACATGAATTTATTTCATCTTTCTTTTATAAATATTCATTTCGGTCCCATTGTCACTATAAAATCTCATATAAAAAACACTGGGATGCATGGATACTATTTTTTACTAAAGATTTTAATGTATCATAGACACAGGATGCGTACCTATCAGCATCTCTGTATAGGTGCTAAAAGACAGTGGTTGAGAGTCAGCCACCAGTTTATTATTGCACATGAATTTATTTCATCTTTCTTTTATAAATATTCACTAGCAAAAATATGCACCCTCCGGGTGCAAGTATTTAAGTTTTAATGTAATAAAATATTGTATTAAATTAGAAAGGCTAATGAAACTAAATAAGAATACAGATAAAAAGATTTGAAACAGAGGGAGTATAATAAAAGATTTGAAACAGAGGGAGTATAATAAAAAATGGAACAACTGAAACTTACTCTTCCATCACTCTCGTCTTTCATTGTTATTTTTCTAATTTAAGTATTTAGTTAAAAGAGGAAGTAAACAATAAAATGACAGTTATTTTATCTTGTTAATGGATTTCATTTAAGATTCATTGAAGAGATTTTTACTTATATTCATTAAAATAAAACCAAACAGTTAGAAATCAATAATACTAAGCACATATTTATTAAATTCGATTTTTTAATATTAATATGCAGATTAGCCTTCCCGTTCACACTGTAAACCGCTATTTTGTTGTATATATAAATATAATTGTATGTTGTCAGTATGTAGACATAGTTAACAGTATTAATAATGTAAGACAATTTTATTAATAATTCAGGTTAAATAAAAATAAAATCATGGAGAATGTGATGTTAATAACTAGGAGAATTGTTACTTGAGTAGGAATATAGTTTTGGTTACAGACAGAAAAACACACAATCTCCATTATAATAAGATTTCGGTCCCATCGTCACAATAAAATATCTCATATTCCTTAGTTTTTTTGTACTTACAGGTGTCTTCTATTTGAGTGCAGAATTTCAAGAATATTGATAAAGATTACCTACTTTGATTTTGAAAAACAAAACAGCGTGTAAAATTTATCCTTAAAAAAAAAAACGGTCATATTTTTGTTTTCAGCTGTTTCGACCAAAAATACGGTTTTAACTCGCTGTAAAAAATAATTCAATTGATGAAAACCCGATAAAAGTTACATATTTAGAAAGATTACTCTATTCTCTTTCCAACCATATAAATCTTTTTAAGATTGGTTAAGAAATACTCGAGAAATTGCAAATTGTACTGATTAGGGTCGCAAATTTGAAAATGTCAGCGTTTTTCAGCTAAATGCTTGTAATGCTAGTTGCATGTGTAGTGAGTAACTTAGAAGCCCCATCAACTGCTGTCCTCTCTTTCTTTTATATGCACATCCCAGCTCTATTGTCACTGCAATCCTGGTTTCTTATTGGCTAATAGCAGAATGAACCTAACTGATTTACATATTACTCTTTGGTAGATGGATAAGTTTTTTAATCAAAGAAGAGCTCTGTCATCGATTGTGTAATCCCACCATGCATAGAAATGTCCAAGAACTACTAAATTTTGTGTACTGTTTATTAAACAAGTTGTATAAACTATATATATATATATTTTTTTTTTGTCTCCTTCCAGCTATTCAGTTCGTATTGTCTGATGAATTTAGTCACCTTCGTCCTGAGCAGCGGCAAGCTTTGTTGCATGAAGGTACAGGACCCAGAGTCATCTCAGCATTTGTTGAGATCATTTTTGACAATTCTGACAATAGAATTCCGGTAAGCATTTCTTTCTCTTATTTAAAAAAATCTTACAGACCAAGTTAACAGATGATGGTAATTTTTATAAAAAAACTACCTGGTGTGGTAGTACCTATTAGGGTTCCATCTATAGGTTAAATAAAAAGAAATATGTTTATAAAAAAAAAGATTCAGTGCCTATCAAGAATGAGTTTATTTCAAAACTTTGTTGACATTAAATGACCCACTGAGGTTGATATGCCATAAAACAAACATTTTTATAATTGATCAGAACGATAAATACAATTATTTTTAAAATTTATTTTTCTAGATTGATAAGGATGAGGTAGTCCTTCGGCGTGTAATTGGCTCGAAGAAAGACCAGTATTTCTTAGACAAGAAGATGGTTACGTAAGTATTTAAAAGCTTTTTTTGCAAATGTTTTCAGAAGCAGTTTCAAGTTGAAAGGAAATTATTTTATTGTTTTAATAATTTTAGAAAACAAAGTTTCTCATTCTAAAACAGCTTTGATAAAATTCTTAGTATAGATTTTTAATTCTATTGTTTCAGAGGTTAGGGTTATGGATTTGTATTATTTTGCTTTTTCAGACTTTCGTCCTCATCCTTATAGTTACTAGCAAATATATGCAAGTATTTAAGTTTTAATGTAATAAAATATCATATTAAATTAGAAAGGCTAATGAAACTAAATAAGAATGCAGGTAAAAAGATTTGAAACAGAGGGGGATATAATCGAAAAATAGAACCACTGAAATTTACTCTTCCATCACTCTCATCTTTCATTGTTATTTTTTCTAATTTAAGTATTTAGTTAAAAGAGGAAGTAAAGAATAAAATGACATATTCTTTCTTGTTAATGGATTTCATTTAAGATTCAGTGAAGAGATTTTTGCTTATATTCATTAAAATAAAACCAAACAGTTAGAAACCAATAATACAAAGCATATATTTATTAAAATTACATTTCTAATATCAATATGCAAATTAGCCTTCCCGTTCACACTGTAAACCGCTATTTTGTTGTATATATAAATACAATTGCATGTTATTAGTATGTAGATATGGTTGACAGTATAAATAATGTAAAACAATTTTATTAATAATTGAGGTTAAAATAAGGATAAATTCATGGTGAATGTGACGTCAATTACTAAGGGAATTGTGACTTGAGTAGTGATTTAGTTTCGGTTACAGACAGAAAAACACACAATCTCCATTATAATAAGATATATGCAACGTTTCAGTTGATGTGGCTTCTGACATTCTTCAGGTGTTTCTTTGTCAAACTCGGGAGCCTTCATGTCATAACAGGGAGCCTTCACAGAATTTTTCGAACCGAACCCTTTATTTAATCCATTGCAGTAGATTATTCTCATTCTATTAACCATGACAATGGGTTTGGCTTGAAGTTCTATTAAGGCTCCTCTCATCTTTATTGTTATATATATACAGGGTGTCCCAGAAGTTGCGCACCATGTATGAAAATACATATAAAAAGTATAAAAAGACATGAATATCAATTTTATTCATCATAATCATAATAGATGCTCAAATTGTTCACCCTCTCCATTGATACATCAATTCTCTTTATAAAACTGTTTGAAATTTCTGTGTCTTAAGAATACGATGTACTGATGATTTGCTAATCGTAAGCTCCTGGCTTATTTTCCTTACTGATTTCACGGGGCTTCTAGCAAAATTCTCCAAAACCATAGTTGATGTTGCTTCATCAGTTGCACTCTTTCGTCGACCACATCTCTCGCGGTCAGCAACTGAGCCAGTTTCTTGGAAACGTTTTATCAAACGGCAGACAGTGGTATGGTTCAATGGTTTTTTTATCGCTTGGGATGAGTGCGGTTGAATTGTTCAGCTACAGAGCGGTATGTAGCCTCATCTCTTCCAAACATAAAAACCAATTTAACTTTTTCTTGTATTGTTTATTTCTCACCCATATCCAATAAAATCTGACCCCTCCCCACAAAAAAAAAACATGGTGCGCGACTTCTGGGACACCCTGTATACAACTAGCAAAAGTACCTGGTCCATGACCGGACTTTTTTTTTCATTATCAATGAATGAATTTTATAATGCGTCAGTTATTTTATTTCAAAACTTTCTGATTTGGCTGGGTGTTGTGGGTCTGTCTTGGAAGTTCAAGACTCAACTCATGTTGACAGAAGTGGAGTGGGGTGGGGTCAGAGGGGTCTGTTTACAATATATAAAAATTTTCTTTTTAATTATTGAATTATATTGCTTAATTAGTAAAAAATAAAAGTTAAATTTTGTGTGTTTCTTAGTTATAAGCATGTCATGGTGTACACAAGATTTAAAATCTGAGTGACACTTCTTTTCGGAGTTATAAATCGACATGTACATACCAAACTTTCTTTTATATATATAGATGTACCCTCTAACCTTCTTCAGGTGTTTCTTGTTGAACTTGGTGAGTCTTCATGTCAGATTCAGGAGCCTTCACAGAACAAAAGAGGAAATTAAAGGCTCCTGAGTTTAATAAGAAGGTTCTCAAATTTCAACAAGAAACACCTTAAGAAGGTCGGAGAGCTCATCAGCCAAAACGGTATGTATATAGCTGTTATAGGTGATATACCCTATAGACTAATGGAATGCGCCGACGGTTACTATAAGTAACAGGAACAATTATGACTTGTAGAGTAAGCCAATGCGAGTCAGCTCATAACTCTATTGTCGGACGTAATTCCCACTTCTCTGTACTGTAATCGTCTACTCTTTTGTTAATACATTTTCCTACATTTGTTACCCGTCGTTTTGTTCTTATTTTGACCCCTTAAAACCCCACAACAACAGCAATAAAGATGGCACCAGTCTGAAAAATCTAAATAATATAAATTATCAAGCCTCATCACAAAAATTTAGACTCATAAGGTCATAGATATTTATTGTTCATTGAAACATTTAATTAAAAGTTAAAAACAAATTATGAATGTATTTTATTATTAACTAGCAAAAGAATAAAACGCCATCCAGGCAATGTAAATTAATTTTGAAAGATATTGTTTGAGGGGGTGGAAGTTAAAAAATTCAATGTCAAAGGGTTTGTATCATAAGTAAAATCATCAAATTTATTATAAGAAAAAAGAACAAAAATAAACAATTTGAAATGGAAACTTAGTTCTGTCCCCCTCAAATAAAATGTTGCGTGCATCTATTTATTATTGATTAAATAATTATTTTGAATATTTTACACATAAATTTTACACAAAATCGTAAGTATTTATTTATTTGTAAACTTTTAGTTAACTTCTTGTTACTGAAAAAGGATGAGAGTAAAAATTATTTTAAAAATTGATTACAAATTTCGTAAATAATTTTTTTCCATTTAAGTAATACAATTCTTTAATTTTATAATTTATATAGTTTATTTATTACAATGGAAAGGAGTCAAACTTTGAATTATAAGTAACAGCTTTTATTTATTTCATTAATATTATTCTTTATGTATTAACGATTTTGGTAATTGTAACATAGTTTTGGTTTTGGACAAATAGAGACTGAATCTCCATTATTAATAGATACCTTTCTGCATTTGTATTATCTGCGTTATTCGGACTATTGTCCCCATCTTCATTGTTATTTGTACAACGTTTCGGACGATATGCCCTCCAGCCTTCTTCAGGTATTTCTTGTCAGACTCGGGAACCTTCTTTTCAAACTCGGGAAATTTCTTGTCGTAATCGGGAGCCATCACGGAACTTTGAACCTAACCCTTTATTTAGTCCAAGGAGGTATCCTGTTCTCATTCCGGTAACCATAGCTAGGGTAGGAGTTGTGTTAATTATTTTTTTTATGTTACTGCCTCTACTCAGGATTGAACTCGGGATCCAGAGATAACTGTCACTTAGAACTGTCTTAACCTAACTACCTTATCCACTAGGCCATGTGTCCAATTGTTGTACAAATAACAATGAAGATGGTGACAATAGTCCGAATAACGCAGATAATACTAATCATCAAGCCTCATCTCAAACATTCAGAGAAATACTTTCTGCATTTATTTTAATAAAAGATATTAACAATTGAATTTATTTTAATGGATAACAGAATTAAATAAATATTTTTTTTCCACTTTTTAGGAAGACAGATGTCATGAACCTTCTTGAGAGTGCAGGCTTCTCTCGAAGTAATCCTTACTATATTGTTAAACAAGGAAAAGTAAGTATCTTGTTTTCTTTTCTATTTCATATTCAGTTATCAGAGATGCTGAAAGGTACACGTTCTGCATCATTGATGCATAAAAATCTAAAAGGACACAGTAAAATAGTATCATTGCGTCCCAGTGTTTTTTTGTTTTTTTTTCTTCCCCCACTTTTTCCCGCAAACTATAAATACATTTCGATATTTTCTTGGAAATGAATTACACACTATGGAGTACAAGGTAGGGGTTAGACGGCTTTAGTTGTTCATAGATAAAAACTCTTTATTAAGAAACTTTAATTGGGACCCATCCAAATCAAATATATGCGTCCCAAGACACACTAGATTAAAAAGCTCTCAGCATCACTGTTATACAAGCATCAGTTTCTAGCAAGATTATCTTCTAAGTTAATTCTGTTAAGGAGGCATGTGTTGTGTAATGGTTATCATCGTAGGAAATGGACATGGCAGACTGAGTTCAAATCCTGGACAAAGCTGTTTGCATTTCACATAGTGCTAATTAACTCAGTAGAGTGTCTGCCTAGGAATCACAAGATTTTGGGTTTGATACTGGCCCTTGCCAACTCAGTGTATGAGTAGGACAGGAATCTGTGCGGTAAAGTAAGGAGCTGATGGTAGGTGTGGCGCTCCACCTCAGATGCAAAAAACAATCTCCTTAGTCTAGTGCTAGTGAAAGGGGGGTAGACTCCCTCGCTGATTGGCTGGTACAGACATTAGGCCACCCCGACGACTAGTACTGTAAAAGAAATTTTAATGACCATTCCGTTGCCAATTTTGGAGAAATAAAAACAAACAAAAAACTGCTTTTAGTAAGTGCATAGTTTTGAAGAGTCCTATTATAATATAGCTATAGTATCTAAAAAATAAAATCATAAAAAGATTCATCAATTTTTGATAAAGAGTAAGTGTATAGTTTCATCTTTTGATTGAATGATCTCATTTTCTTTTTACAGATCAACCAAATGGCTACAGCTCCTGACTCCCAACGTCTCAAGCTGCTGAGAGAAGTTGCAGGAACCCGTGTGTATGATGAACGCAAGGAAGAAAGTAAAGTGATCCTCAGAGAAACAGGTAAAAAAAAAATGTTAATGTTGGCATTCCCCTCCCCCCCCCAATGTTCAAAAATATATCCAGGATGTGGCAGAAATACCTCGAACATTTTTAACGCTTTCTATTTTAACTACCAAATTTTCCCCACTGCGAAAGGATCAAGTACCAGTTTTAGGGTTCATTAACAGGCAAAACAAAAGATGGCTCCGCCCTGTCGGCTGGGGCGTTAGAATGCACCGACTGCACCTCTGCAGAGGGGTAAGACTCCCCCCAATGGGGCCACCTGTTGTGGCGACCCGTGATGCTTAAGGATAGAGCCCAGGTGGATGAGCAGTTCATGACTTGCAATACTCCACTTTGGCCATATCTTGGGTTAGACGGGCGATCACGTCAAGCCCTAGCACCTATATGATTTTCCTAACCCTATTGCCCTTATGGCAAGCCCCAACCCTTTTTATCATATGGGTGCTAGAAGGCGGTGACTGAGGGTCTACACATCCTGGGAATGACGTTAAACTCTATCTGATGGGGAGGTTCCAGTTTTGGAGGCTTGGGGAATGTGGAGCACCCCTTCATCACCATTGCTCCCTGCTCCACTCTGACCCAGAGTGGTAGTACCTGTTAGGGTCCATCTATGGGTTAAATAGAAAAACATGAGTTGATAAACAAAATTGTATTATGCATTAAGAATGAATTAATTTCACAACTTTGTCAGCATTAAATGACCCACCAAAGTTGCTATGCCGTAAAAAAAAAATTGTTGCTGATTTTTAACAGCTTATAAGATTCAGCTGATCTAGTTATCTTGATTGGTTGAATTTAAAAGGTTGACTTTGTGGAACGGCTGAGTTTCTGAGGATGAGAAAAGACTAGAATACTTTTTTTTTTTTTTTTTTCTTTTTGTAGAAGGCAAACGTGAAAAAATCAATGACCTGCTGAAATACATTGAAGAACGTTTGAAAACTCTGGAGGAAGAGAAAGAAGAACTAAAAGAATACCAGAAATGGGATAAAATGAGAAGGTTGGTGTTTTGAGAAATAAATCATATTCAATTTTAAAACTAATTGCTTATATAAAAAGGAAGTGGAATAATAATGATAATAAACATTATTATTATTACTAATGATTGATTGGCTGATTGCAAACATGTGCATATACAACAAGTATACACTAACTCAAAAGTGCACTGTGTAACGCTTATAGTCGTAAGAAATAGACCTTTGTTGTTAGGATAACTGAGTTATCTACCCTTAATAAATTGCCTGTTTGGAGAAGATCAACTTTGGTACTTGTTGATAATTTGCATTGAATAATTCATTAACCTTAGAAGTTTCCAAGCCATCTTTATCTTCATCAACCTGTTACTATTCAATGGTGATCTGAGTTCAAATCCAAGATGAGGCTGTTTGTACATCGCTTCCCACTAAATTTAGATTATTTTAGACAGACAAACATGCACATACATACATACATATATATATATATATATATATATATATATATAAAAGTAATTGGTAATTTGCTTGAAGCATTGTTAAGTATGTTATAAAAAATAATAAATTCGAAGGCAATACAATGCGTAAAAAATAAAGACAAAAAGAGATGTTATATGTCTAATCGATTTCAAAGCGAAGCTTTATCGTCAGAGACGGATTTCAGAAATGACGTGCTTATGTTTTTTTTTTTTTTTTATATTTGTGTGGTTATAATTTCTCTTCTTATTTCCTTTTCCTCTCCTTTTTTCCTCTCTTTCTTCTTCTCCTCCTTTATGAATGGGCAAATACCTGTAATTTCTTATTTCTCTCTTTCTTTTTTTTTTTTTCTTTCTTAAAAGTTTGTTTGAGAACAAGGCTGGCACATTCCGGTAAAGGATGTTGACATTATAGGGATATGGTCGCAAGTGAGCAATGGCGCGCTCTCGCTACGCCCACTC
>CM042151.1:5511190-5521190 GCA_023376005.1 Doryteuthis pealeii
CATCAGCCCCAGATGACCGAAAAGATGCCCATAGAAGCGAAGGGGAGATAACCTTACACGTTTGGTCACTCGAGACAAAGGGATGCAACTTCCTATATAGGTTTAACATATAAAGAAAGTTTACGTCAAACCATTAACAGTACAGCTTAATCTAATTTTTTGTGTCTTTAATACATAGGTATTAGCTTGAAGTATATATATATTAACCTCCTAGAAACTGTACAGAGACGTGCAACCAGGCGAGTACCCTCCACCAGTAATCTGCCATACTCTGAACGTCTCGCAGCCCTGGGAATGGATTCGTTGAAACTTCGGCGTCTGGTAACTGACCTGGTAAACGCTCATAAGGTCATTAATCATCTTAACAACAGCAACCTTGAGCACCTTTTTGATCTCCATCTCTCCAATACACGCAGGCATGCCTACAAAGTCAGAAAACAGCACTGTTCACGTGACTTTCGGAAACATTTTTTCACGCTCAGAATTGCGGAGACATGGAATAAACTGCCTGCATCTGTTGTAGGATGCCGGAGCACTGAAGCTTTCAAAGCCTCCATGCTTCCTGTAGTCCGCCAACACTATACCTGATGCCACTCTCCACATACACATGCACACACATACATCCATATTACTACTGTGAACTGTTCATGTTCCTGGCACAACATTATTCTGTGTACCTGACATGAGACTTTGATGAGTTGTGGTGCACCTGAGCACTGTACACAATAAATTACATTATCATTATCATATATATATATATATATTATAAAAAAGAAGGTTTGCAAAAAGGATTATGTTTTTTTGTTTTTTTTAATTTTTATTAACTTACATATGCGACACGTGTTTCAGATCTGTTATCTTCTTCGGGCATTGAGTTATTATTTTGGCTGAATATGTCCGATATTTGATAGGTTGTGTGTGTTTTTGTAACTTACTTTTTGATTATAATGGTTGTGTAATAATGGTTGAATGCTACATTATTTTTTTCAATCCTTGCGTGCGATTTGCAATTCATATATATATATATATATATATATATATATATGTGTGTGTGTGTGTGTGTGTGTGTGTGTGTGTGTGTGAAGAGAAAAATGGAAGTGAATCCGACAGTATGTAATACAGTGAAAAATTTGAAAAAACACAGGTTCATAAAAAGAGTGATATTTATTTCCCCAACGCTGCATTGTTTCAATCCGTTTCAGTAGATCTTCATCAGGGCTTTTGTTAATCAGAGACTGAGGAGACTGTGAGAACATAGATTCAACAACAAAAGACTCTTGTGCCTTTTCAAATTTTTCACTATATTATTTTTTTTTTTAATAATATATATATATATATATATATATATATATTGTTTCTAAATGTTAAATTTTAGACTTTTGTATCAAATCTTTTTTAACTTTTAATCTTCTTTAAATTTAATCTTTATTTAATCTTTATTTTTCTAATCATATTTCTAATAGTATAATTGTGTCTTTTAAAGATTTGTGATTTTTAAAGATAAAATATAAACCAAATCGCTTTTTAATCTTTTCATCTTTTCTAATCTTCAATTTCAGACAAAGCTAATTTTAATTTACAATTATATATATATATATATATATATATATATATATATATATATATATATATATAAGATATTTTTGAAGGCAAAATAATGCAATTTATGTTGAAAAACATATTTATTTAACATTTTTTTTTTTCCTTTTTTTCTCTTAATATTTTTGGACCAACGTCCATCTTCAGAGAGTTGAAAAGTTTCCATCTGTGTTTGTTAAAATCAACTGTGGTATTATTCCATTGAATCTGATGGAGATTTAAAAGTTCGGCAAAGATCGTCAAATTCCGTTAAATCCCGTGTTGTTGTTGTGTTTTGCGGGAATTTTTGAAAATCATTTAAGATATATTTTTTAATACTAAACAATAAATTGAAAATAAAGATTTTTTTTTCTCCATCAGATTCAACGGAATAATACCACAGTTGATTTTAACAAACACAGATGGAAACTTTTCAACTCTCTGAAGATGGACGTTGGTCTGAAAATATTAAGAGAAAAAAAAAAGGAAAAAAAAAATTTTAATAAATATGTTTTTCAACATAAATTGCATTATTTTGCCTTCAAAAATATCTTATTACATTTTATGATTAATGCTTCAAACACACTATAAAAACAAAAAAATCTTTATTTATATATATATATATATATAAATAAAGATTTTTTTTTTTTTGGACAAAAACATATTTATCAAAATTTTTTTATGTGTGTGCGGCGAAAATTTAGAAAAACAAACACAGGATGTTACGATGGATGAAAATTTATTGTCGATACTCGAGTATTTCGATTTTACAGTGGAAACCTTCTTCAGGACTTAGGATTTGTGTGTACAGAAGATGAAGGATGTTTAGTATGCATTGAATTAGAAAAATGTATGGAAAAAAGGTTATTTACCGTTAGTTCCGTGAACTATAATAACCTTTTTTCCACACATTTTTCTAACTCAACACATTAGTAATCGGGACATGAAATTTGGTGGACTAATCCACAAATTCCACCCAAATATTAAATACTTGAAAAAATCACAAATAAAATTGTTAAACAGATGTGTCTTTTGTTTAATTCAACATGCATATATATATATATATATATATATAAGAGAGTTTTATAATTTGCTTGAAGCATTGTGTATATATTGGTTTGGTGGTTGATTTTGAAGGCTATAACAATGCAGGTGTAAAGAATAAGGTAACAATGGTGTTGTGTGTTAACCTGTATTTTATTCTTGAATTTTCAAGATAAAATCTCTTTTTCAAAAGATCACTGGAACTAAAGTCGTCTTGTTATGGCATTTCTAGTTAAATGAATTTTTTTTTTTTGAAAATGATGGTATTTTTTATAACTGTATTCTCATGTTGCATGTTTACGTGAATGCGTTTTGTTTTTTTGTACTTCAGTTCCAGTGATCTTTTGAAAAAGAGATTTTATCTCGAAAATTCAAGAATAAAATACAGGTTAACACACAACACCATTGTTACCTTATTATTTACACCTGCATTGTGATAGCCTTCAAAATCAACCTCCAAACCAATTTCTTTTTTACTCATTTCAATAATTATTTAATTGGCTATTATCTTATAAAAGAAAAAATTATACATCAATATTTTTTCTGCTTAAAAAGGGGGGGTACATTTTCAATAGAGTTTTTCTTCAAAAAGTATACTTTGATGTAATAAAATAAGGTTTGCATTAAATAGATATTTATTTTTAGAATCTAAAAATATAACATTTTAAACTTAACATCAGGCTTTTCATATTTTAAATGAATTTTATATATTAATTTTTCATAGCAAAAATACTAAATTAAAGTTTTGAAATAAAATAACTAATGCATTATAAAATTCATTAATTGATAAATCAATACTGAAAATTTCATTAAAATCGGATAATTCCCTGATTTTTGGTAAATTGTTTTGCAATCGCGAATGTTACGTTAAAATTGTAAACAAGTGCCTAAAACCATTGAAAAAGAGACAGAATGGCAGATCACTTTGAAATTGACTAAAACAAATCGTTTTAAATCTATCAAAAATAAACTGCATATGTAATGACATTTTTCTTTTTTTAATGATGACATTATGTTACTACTTATCATTTTAGACAAAAGTTTGACCTTAAATAATAGATTTAATTAATTTTAATTTATTTTTAAAAACCTAGCAGCCGACAAAATTGAGTATGCCTAATATATATATATATATATATATATATACGAGGTATGTCAGAAAAGTTCCAGGACTGGTGAAACAAAATATTTATTTCAAATCTGTTATATCCTGAGATGTAGGAATAACAAATGATAACAAAAACAGTGAAATATGTTTAACATATAACAATATTTGTTTTATTTATTCTCACCGACCATGAATACAGAGGGATGAGTTTGGATAGAATTCAACTGTGTATCATGTGTGTGTTCATCACATGGGGCCCAGTCCTTGTCTGTTTTTTGTCTCTCTGCTTGTCAGTGAGCATATCTGGTGTAGAATCATTAGGGGAGATAACTCTCCCAAACAAAATCCAAACTACAAACTACAAGTTATCCCCTTCAAAGTAATCCCCCTGGAGTCTTATGCACTTTCCCATCCTTCTCTCCCACACTTGCATGCACTCATGGAAGGATTCTTCTGGGATTCTCCATAGCGCTGTCATCATGGTCTATTTGATGCCGTGCACATCCTCAAAACGGGTTCCCTTGATGGCCCTCTTGAGCTTGGGGGATGAGGAAAAAAATCACATGGAACCAGGTCGGGCGAGTAGGGAGGTTGCTCCAGCACAGTGATGTTTTCTGGGCCAGGAACTCTCGGATACTCAGGGGAGTGTGGGCAGGTGCTTTGTCATGGTGAAGCACCACGGTTGTCCTGTCACATCTCTCGCCTCTTCTCGCACACTGAATGAAGCAAACACCGCAGTATCTCTTTGTAGACATGCTGGTTGATCGTCTATCCCTGTGTCAGTGGACAATTCCCCTCACATCAAAGAATGCAATCAGCCTGGAACTTTTCTGACATACCGCGTATGTGTGTATGTGCATGTGTGTGTATGTATTTTATGTGTATGTATGTGTATATGTCCTTGCAAGGGCAGGATGCTCAAGCATTGAAACTCTTATATAACGGCTCAAATGCGTTGGGCAGGTCATGTTGTGCATATGAGTGATGCTAGATTGCCAAAGCAACTCTTTTACGGTCAGCTGCATGATGGCAAAAGGCCGCAGCATAAGCCTAGGAAGAGGTATAAGGATTGCTTAAAAAACAACCTTGTAAAAATAAAAATAAATCCTGACAACTGGGAAAAGCGGGCACTGGAGAGAACTGACTGGAGAGTTCATGTGGATGATGGCTGTACCAGTTTTGAGAGTGAAAGAATCGTGCATGAAAACCTAAAGCGTCAACTTCGAAAGGGTTACACCTGTCATATTGGAGAGAACATGGAGGGTTGGAAATGTCTGACATGTGGTCGAGTTTTGCTTTCTAAGGCTGGCTATGTCAATCAAAGGAAGTCTCACCTGGGTCAATCCATGCAGATTCCAGGAGCAAACAATGTGTCTTGTGCTATCTGTGGCAAGGTCTGTAAGTCGGCTTTTGGTCTTAAGAGACATATGGTGGTGCATAAGCATCAAATTTTATCATCTGATTCATCTGAATCATCTCATTCAACTGGAAGGAAGTCTTTTCAATGTCATATTTGCATCAAACTTTGTGGATCTGCAGCAGGTTTGATGAGTCATTCGAGGGCTCATGCAAGGAAGGGTTCTGGTGGTGGAGTTGATTGTAAAGATTATGCTATTGTGTATATGTGTGTATGTGTACATGTGTATGTGGATGTATGTGTGTATGTGTGGATGTGTATGTTTGTGTATGTGTATGTCTGTTCATGTGAGTGTATGTGTGGGTGTGTACTATCGTTTTACAGTTTTTTCCTATTCATAGAATTCCATCCCGGCCTCCTGCCTTAAAAACGCTAGGCGGTGATATCTAAACAAACGTAAATGCGATATTTTACTCGCTCCAGTTTTTTTGACAATAAATGTAAATATTTTAACCCTCCCCCTATTTAAATGTTGGGGGGGGTAAATATTTACATTTACTTGTCGATAAAAATATGGCTTACTTTTATTGCCACTAAAAAAAGTATGGTTTACTTTTGTTACATAATCTATGCATAGATTATTGTCAACCCCCCTGTATTTCTGAAGGGATGGCCCCTTTTCATATCACGGGCAGGACTTTCCATGGAATATTACAGAAAGCCCGCGAAATACATGAAGTCACGTGGGACCTGGTTGGCTCTCAGTTTCAGCTTGGACGTCAGGCAGAGATGTTACTGCTTTAGCTGAGACTCACTGCACACGCGCGCAGTGATTAGTTAGAGAAATATGTTTAGTTAAGTAATAAAGGTTTAAATAAATAATATGGTTTTGTGGTTGATGAATGTCTTGGTAACAAGACCTGACCTAGAAGAAATGAATCAAGGACGACCAACCAGAAGAGACGTTAGAAGAGACGCTAGACGAACGTAAAATAGAAAAGATGAGCAGAAGAAGAATAGAAGTAAAAAAGAGTATACAACACTTTAATTGCCACTAAAAAAAAAAATGATTTGTCAAAAAAAACGCCTTCAACCGCTAAAAAATATCTTAGTTTTTTCGGTATTTTCATTTTTTTTTTTGACAATCAATTACAAATAAAAATCAAAATATTTAGATATTCTTTTTTATTTTAACTAGCTGTTATTTTTAGTTAGAAAAAAAAAGAATAGTAAAATATCGCATTTACGTTTTTATAGGTATCACCGCCTAGCGTTTTTTAAAGACAGAAGGCAGGACGGAATTCTTCGAATAGTACCCCTTTCATTTACATCATTCTGTTATTTCCAGTTAGTGATAGGAGTATGTTCAGGCATATTTAGGTAAGATAATCAGCTGGTACAAAATAATATTATTTTTACTTTGTTACAATAATCCCTTAAAATCCAAAATGCTCACCGCCCTGTTGTCTGGGACATTAGAATGCACCGACTGCACCTCTGCAGAGGGGTAAGACTCCCCCAATGGGGCCACCTGTTGGCCGTGGGTGGCTACCCGTGATGCTTAAGGATAGAACCCAGGTGGATGAGCAGTTCATGACTTGCAATACTCCACTTTGGCCCTATCTTGGGCTAGACGGGCGGTCAGAGAGGCCCCCTCCATTCAATCAGGTGATCACGTCAAGCCCTAGCACCTATATGATTGCCCCAACCCTATTGCCCTTATGGCAAGCCCCAACCCCTTTTTATCATATGGGTGCTAGAAGGCGGTGACTGAGGGTCTACATGTCCTGGGAATGACGTTAAACTCTATCTGATGGTGAGGTTCCAGTTCTGGAGGTATGGGGAATGTGGAGCACCCCTTCATCACCATTGTTCCATGGTCCACCCTGACCCGGAGTGGTAGTACCTGTTAGGGTCCCATCTATAGGTTGAATAGAAAAACATGAGTTTATAAACAAAATTGTATTATGCATTAAGAATGAATTTACTTCACAACTTTGTCGGCATTAAATGACCCACCGTGGTTGATATGCCATAAAACAAAACAAACTAAACCAAACAATAATCCCTTTTTGCAGTTCTACTACTACTATTACTGCATCAGTAGTAGTAGTAGTAGTAGTAGTTTGGTTTGGTTTTGTTCCTTTGTTAAGTGGCATATCAACCATCATGGTTTGCCTACTTTAAACCACTCACTACAAAAACTGATGGTCATGATTTAGTAAATGGACTCAGATTACAATAATAATAGAGCTTTATTTGAATAGAATGAATTCTGAGGTGAACTTTGAAATATCCCACCATACCGGTTAAAAAACTACCAAGACAATTTGGTATAGCCGTCAGGGAAATCTAGTAGGCCAAGAGTTAAGTGCTCTGCTAACATGATCTACCAGATGCAGCCAAGCATATTAGCTCTTTGCCTACTTTAAACCGCCCACAGTGGCCCTCTCTCTCCCCACTGGGATCTTGCCATAAGCTGCTGATGGTTAGTTCATTGTAATTGAGCAGGACTCTTATTGCAATAATAACAGGACTTTATTTGAATAGAATGAGTTCTGAGGTGAATAGATAGTGAACTTTGAAATATCCATACAGGTAAAAAAAAAATACCAAGAAAATTTGGTATAGCCATCAGAGAAATCTAGTAGGCAAAGAGTTAAGTGCTCTGCTAACATGACCTACCAGATGCAGCCAAGCATATTAACTCTTTGCCTACTTTAAACCGCCCACAGCAGCCCTCTCTCTCCCCACTGGGATCTTGCCATAAGCTGCTGATGGTTAGTTCATTGTAATTGAGCAGGGCTCTTATTACAATAATAACAGGACTTTATTTGAATATAATGAGTTCTGAGGTGAATAGATAGTGAACTTTGAAATATCCCATCGTACAGGTAAAAAAAAATACCAAGAAAATTTGGCACAGCCGTGGGAGAAATTTGGTAGGCAAAGAGTTAAATATGAAAAGCTTCTCACCATCCCAACCCTGAGAATCAGTGCATTTCAAAAGGGCTGAACTTGCACAAAGGTGTCAAAATTAGAGTGACCCAGAACCCACAAATTTTGTAATAAAACTGTTAATTTTAACTATGGGGGTCTAGGGTTAGGGTTAGGGTATAGGGTTAGGGTTAGGATTATGGTTAGGGTTGGGGTTTAGGGTTAGTTTAATGGGAAAATGAATAAGTAATTTGGGTTCTGTTTTTTCTGGGTCACCCTGTATACCGGTGACCCAGAAAAAACAACCCACAAATTTTGTAATAAAACTGTTAATTTTAACTACGTGGGTCTAGGGTTAGGGTTAGGGGTTAGAGTTAGACTTAGGGCTTAGGGTTAGGGTTGGTGTTGGGTTTAAGGTTAGTTTACTGGGAAAATAAATAAATAATTTGGGTTCTGTTTTTTTCTGGGTCACCCTAATTTTGACACCTTTGTGCAAGTTCAGCCTTCAAAAGATACTTACAATTTAAACAAAAATACAAGTAAAGATCAAGAACAACAACATATATATATTTGAATTCATTTATTCAAATTTTACAATTTTTCCAAATGAAAAAATATATAATGTATATATTTATAAAAAATATTAGTGAAAAATATTAGGATTATTAGATTTGGTTATACATCAAGCTTCTCTGAGCGTTTAGCCCTTTCACTGTTTTGGTAGCTTCATGTGCTGCTCAGTGTTTCTGTGACACGTTTGAGGGCCACATGTGGCTCTCAAACCAACATTTAAAACAGAGGATAGAATCTTGTAAAAACGTGTGAGCAGACACCTTCTTTTTTTTATTTGCCTTGAACAGTGAAAGGGTTAAATAGCAAGTTTAAGGTGACATCAATTAATAAAAAACAATTGAAGATATATTTTTTGGTTATTTCCTATAAGTCTAACATAAATAAAGGGAAACCACTCTTGACTGATAAATTATTTATTTATTTTTCCAATTAAACTAACCCTAAACCCTAACCCTAAACCTCTTCTTTTTTCCTAGTAGATCAATAAATAAATAAATAATTTATCAGTCAAGAGTGGTTCCCCTTTGTTTATGTTAGACTTATAGGAAATAACCTTTTTTTTTCAATAAAAAAAAAATGATCTCATGCTGATAATTTGTTCATTGTGTCTCTTTGGGAGTTTTTCAAGATTTATTTATTTAGGTTAAGACTACGTACAAATACAATGTGTATATAACAATACGAACTCAGGGGGAAAAAAAAGAAAGGAACGAATGTATAGGTATCAACAAAAGAATACTATGTCTGAATTTATGTGGCTTGATAATATGCATAAGAGTTAACTCCAAAGGTAAGGTGTACAAAATATTTAGAAATCACAGAAACGTCTATTGTTTATTATTAAAAATGTTTACATCATTTTAAAGTTTCAAAAAGAAAAAAAAAGAACATATAGGTATCAACAAAAGAATATTATTTGTCTGAATTTTTGAGATGAGGCTTGTTAATGTGCACAAGAGTAATTTCAAAGGTAAGGTCTCTAAAATATTTAGAAATCACAGAAACGTCTATTGTTTATTATCAATAATGTTTACATCAGATTAAAGTTTCAAAAAGAAAAGTAAAGAATGTAAAGGTATCAACAAAAGAATACTATTTCTAAATTTATGAGGCTTGATAATATGTGCAAGAGCAATTCTAAAGGTAAGGTCTCCAAAATATTTAGAAATCACAGAAACGTCTTTTGTTCATTATCATTGATGTTTACATACTTTTAAAGTTCCAAAAAGAAAACAAAAGAATGTATAAGTGTAATAAGTCATTGAGAGTTACCTCCCCTATTTTATGATTACCTCCCCTTTGGAGAACTCTCTAGTGAATACTAGACTATATTAACTCTCAATAAGTGTACCAATTATTCTAAGTAGAATTAAGCTTTCCAAAGTCTATCTAAGTGTTATTGT
>CM042151.1:5531190-5585380 GCA_023376005.1 Doryteuthis pealeii
TGGTTGAGGGCATCGGCTATGTCGGCGGTGTTTTCGTCCATCAACCTCAGCAGGGCGAGTAGCTGACTTCGTCGCCATTCTAAAGATTTTGTCGTGCCACTGTTGAAAGATTGTCGCAGTTTCGACACGACATCACTAGCGGAAGACATTTTGACTCCTTTTTTTCTTTTTTCTTTTTTAAACTTTTTTTGTTTTGTTTTGTTTTGTTAAGATAAGTAAACAAACAATGATATTTTCAAATTCAATTTCGCTTCTGTGGCTCTCGACAAGACACGAAAAAAAATCAACGTTTCTTCCTTGACCTGTCGTCTCCAAAAAGAGTTTTTCTTTTTCTTCTTTCAAAAAAAAAAAATAATAATAATAATTAAGATAAGCTATCGATCACGTGACCAGGTCAAATTACACTTCCGTCTACGACTTAAATGGCGTTATTTTTCTTATCTTTTTTTTTTTTTTTTTTTTTACTCACTGTCCAATATTAATTTAGTTTAATAAGACTCAAATTAATATCTATGTATCTTCCTACATCCGTAGCAGTTTCCGAAGACTATCCTTTATTTCTCTTTCTCTCTTTCTTTCTCCCTCTCTCTCTCTCTGTGTTATCGTTGTGTTGTGAATCGTACTCGTGCGTCGATGTTTTTGACTTCTGTTTATGTTGACAAAATCAAAACTAAACACAAACACGTTTTCTATTTTGTGTGTGTGTGTCCAATCGTTTTCGTTTTAGACTCGTTGTTTCTCGTTTGTTTGTCCTTTGAATAATCGGTGAGTCAACAGATTATGACTTTACCTCTAGTCTAAGAGTTTTCAATTAAGAAAAAATCATTTCCAACTTTCCAGCCCCAACTGTGTCAACTGTGTAATGTTGACGTTCTAAAGGGAACGGCCACTACTTTCAAGGGAGATAACTCTAACACCTCTAGAAGGAAATTTTTAAAATGTAAATGTGTGAAATTTTATCCTAATTTTTACTCTAAAATTTTATCCTAATTTTTACACTAAAATTTTTATTTATAAAAAATACAAAAATTTTTAAAATTGGGACATTGGTTATCTATTTTATCATTGTTGTAATTCATTATTGTGGCATTCATATGAATTAATTTTCTATTATATACACAAGCAAAAAAAAAAAAAAAACACTCTCTGGAATGAATTTTTTTTTTTTTTTTAAATATTGCCTGAGTGGGATGGAGGTAAAAATTCAATGTCAGAGGGTTTTATCATAAGTAAGTAAAATCATTAAAAATTTATTAAAGGAATAAAAAAACAAAAAAAACAATTTGAAATGAAACTTTGTTCTGTCCCCCTTAAATAAAATGTTGTGCGCATCTATTAATTATTAATTAGATAATTCATAGATTTTACACAAAATTTATTTGTAAACTTTTATTTTATTAATATTAATTGTTCATCATTCTATGTAAAGACAACTTTGCTAATTGTGACATAAGCAATGACATAGTTTTTGTTACAGACAAATTATAAAGAATTTGACGAATGCTGACAGACAGGTTAAGAGTTAAAGAATAAAACCAAACAACTAGAATTGGAATAAAAGACATGTAATTTAGTTAAGTAATGAATAGTTTGCATGAGTTTTCCTGTGACAGTCTGGAGGACTGCAAGTATCAAAATTGCATGGGGGCTAGCTTGTCTGAAGGTTGTATGGTGGATGATGTGGGAGGATGTTTGTTGTAGATATTCAATAAAAGTATTCAAACATTTAAAGACCATAAATAAATCAAGCAAAGATGGTAGAGAAGACAAAACTCTTGATTAAACAAACAAAATTGTATTAACAGAAATTTACAAGAAGGTAGCATTGAATACTGGGTGAGGTTACGTCCCAAAGTTCTTTTTTTAGTTCAAATGTAAAATGTAATAAAATATTTTACAATTCACACAATAAGAAGAAACATTAAAGTTTGTATGTCCAAATAATCATCAGTCAGGCTGTATTTGTACTGATATTAAGATTGTCTGTTAAAGCGATGATTATTTAAAGTGAGAAAGATAGACAGATAGTTACCTTCAGCAAGTAAGCGAAATGTTCTTAAAAAGGGTGACGTGAATTCCCTTAGGCAGGTGAGATCTTTCTGGTTAGAATCCGAAAGTTCTGTTATTTATAAGAAATAAGTAGGCTCCAAATTGGGGTCTAGTTGATAAATTTTCTTATTAGGCGGGAACACCTCTGATTGGTTGAATTTTACGAATTGTATTTTAAATTTTATTTTTACTAAGGTTGCGCGATCCATATGCGCAAATCTCTTATTTTTGTCATTCGACTTCCGTCTGTCGAAGCAATAACTTCCGGCTCACCAAAGAAAGCTCGCCACAGTTGTAATAATAATTTGTTGAAGGCTCCTCAAATTCTCCTGTGCGGAAATTATAGGTATTCTTATCGACCGTCAAGGGTTTCTTGATAAAAGTCTCTAAAATCTGTGGTTCCAAGAGGATGGACGAGAATTCCTTTTTAGAGGATGGTGTTGTAGGGTTTTCAATGCCTTGTATGTTATTTAGTCAAAGTACACATCACACTATAAGAATATATTTATATAAGCACATGGCATAAAAGACAAGAACTCACAATTAAAACAAATAACATTGTATTAACATGAAGTCTACAAAAGGTAATACAGAATACTTGGCAAGGTTCTGTAAAAAGGTGCTTTTTGAAAAGTTCAATGTAAAATATAATCAGAGATGTTATAAATATCTAAGTGAGAAAGAAAAGGTGAAAGTTTAAAGTCAACACAACAGTCAGGCATAAGTTGAATGCTTCTAATGTTTATCTCTGATAGCATAGGTTATTTAAAGAGATAGTTCATACCTTCAGCATGTGTGAGAAATGTTCTTAAAAAAAGGGTGACGTGAATTCCCTTAGACAAGTGAGATCTTTCTGGTTAGGCTCCAAAAAGGGGTTTATTTGATAAATTTCCTTTTAGGCGTGAACGTCTCCCATTGGTTGAAATTGTACAAATTTTAATTTTAATTTTTCTTTTACTAGGGTGCGCAATTCCCATGCGCAAACTATTCATTTTTGTCATTTGATTCTTGTCTGCTGAAGTAAGAACTTCCGGCTCGCCACACCTTCAAGGGATTAATATTCCAGTCCGTTATGTCCTAAAACAACTTAACAGAGAAAGAGAGTGCAGAATGCACTTACCTTATATACGCTGATGGGGAAGCGGTGATCAACCAGTTTTGTCCCCTAAGAGGAAAGTGTGAAAAGAGAGCGAATGATGCAGGGTGGGCCCTTTTATAAGAAACATCACATGATCATAAGGGGGCAGGGCATAGCTGTTGCTGCTGTTTATTGGTGAAACCCGATGTTTGTCCCTTAAGGGCTGCTACCAGTGTAGCTGGAAGCAAGTCCCTTTCTAAATTTCAATATATATTCAGCAGATAGAGGCAGAGAGCCGTAGCTGGTACTCTAATAATTCACCAACCTCAAGGACCTCAGTTCAATGGACTGTTTTATTATATTTATATAATTATCATTCCTGCAGATAATGTTGCATAGCCCTTCTTCGCTACTCTGAATCGTATATATATTATATAGCGGCTTCTTCAAACTCACGCTGAATCGTATACGTTGCTGGTATACTGCTTAATGAAATCACAAGGCATGCTGTATCATATTTAAAAGGGACTTCTTTATTTGCTTCTTCTTCCAACTCGGTGATGCGTGTACATGGCATGGAACTTGACGTTGGCGGCTACTAAATGAGGAAGTCAAGATGAGACTACAAAACTGCTATCTGCCACACGTGGGGCCTTGTTGAATGGTGGCTAAGTAACGGGTATGCCCCTCCCTCAGGGGAGGGGAGAACGTGTCAATCTCTCTCTCGCCTGCTGTCCGAATGAACTCACTCAACCGACTGACTGTCCCCACTGACCGCTGAATGCTTAACCCTCTCGCTTTTGTATTGACGACACGCCTATGCATTTTAATCTTTCTCTTTGTCCCTCAGCCGGAAGTCCTTACTTCCCTTTCCAGCCTCTTTGTTCAATTTTCCTTTGTCTTTTCGAACTTCCCGCGCAAAACAAATGCGACCATCTCTAAACCATAACAATAAAACCTTCATTTGCAAGTATTTCAAGTGTAATTTCTTGTTTGTGTATTTATTGATACAAGTTATTTGAAATTCCATGTTGAGTTCATGTTTTCTAATTTTAACTCCTGTCTGCCTTACACTTGCAGCGTGAATCATCAGAAGAAAAAAAAATTGAAGGGGCTGAATTATCATGGAGACAGGATGTGGGAAGCCATGCCTACAATCCAAGGGAAGATAATTATGTTTGTCTCCCTTAAACCACAAGGTTACTAGTTCGATGCCGGCCCTCGCCAACTCAGCATATGAGTAGCACAGGAATCTGTGCGGTAAAGTAAGGAGCTGTTGGTAGGTGTGGCGCTCTACCTCAGACATCAAAAACAATCTCCTTGGTCTAGCGCTAGTGAAAAGGGGATAGACTCCCTCGCTGATTGGCTGATACCGACTTTAGGCCACCCCGACGACTTTACTTACTTACTTACTTACTTACATATATTTTAAATTGCCTAGAGAATTTTATGAAGAAGTTAAATAGCAGATTAAAATATTTTATATTTATGGCTATTTTTTTTTCAAGCCGGGAACTCAGGGTGGAGAGGCCTGCGTGTAACACTATGCTCTCTCTCATTGTCGGAATTGAGAGATGTGTTAAAGATGCTAGTTTACTTTAGCCTCTCCTAGTCGGAATGGCTGAGATGATGACGTTTCAACTTTTTGTTATGTCTTGCACTCATTTCCGAATGGAGAGATGATGTGTCAATATTGCTCAAGTTACGGCTCTTCCTTCTAATGGAGTGGTGATGTGTGGATAAAGAAATAAATTTTTGGGTTTATTGTAAAATTTATTTTGAAGTCATATTTCGCTTTTGATGATGATGTGGAAGCGTGGTTAACAACGGATATAATAATACAAGTTACTTAAGTGCTAATAATCATCAGTACTAACTAAAATGAGGTTAGGAAGGTCATATGCATAAGTAGTCCATGACATGAAAAACTCCACGTTGGCCCTTATTTATGCTAGACGAACGGTCGAGGAGGCACCCTCCGATCTTTCGGCTGGTCATGTCAAGCCCTAGCACCTATATAATTGTCCCTACCATATTGACCTTATGGTAACACTCCAACTCTTTTTATCATATATGTGCTAGAAGGCGGTGGCTGAGAGTCTTAGTGTCCTGGGTATTACGCTAAACTGCATCTAGTGATGAAGTTTCAAATTTACTTTAGCCTCTCCTTGTCGGAATGGCTAAGATGCTGACGTTTCAACTCTTTGTTATGTCTTACACTCATTTCCGAATGGAGAGATGAAGTGTCAACATTTCTCAAGTTACGGCTCTTCCTTCTAATGGAGTGGTGATGTGTGGATAAAGAAATATTCAATATACTTATCTCTGTACCATTACTACATCAGAGAAGGCTGGAATCCTGGTTGTTGGGCAGCTGTTCAGTTGGCTGGCAATTCTAGGATATTTGGAGTCTGTTCACCAGCTTGGGGGTGCTGAGGGATATCTTGCCTTGTGCCATTTGGAGTTTTTAGTAATGACACAAGGCCACTTCTTCTTACTCATGACTATTATATTTCCCCCAAATTACAACTGCCAAGAGCTATAAATTTCTTATGTCTTACTCCGTTAATGCATTCTTTCTGACTCAATTTACTCTCTGACCTCTCAACCCTCCTTTCTCACCTTCACCACGTATCATTTGCTCATCCAATCAAACTACGCCATGTGTTCTTGCTAAATCATCATTTAAACTTTTCCATTCTAATCCACACATCAGGCCACACATCACGCCCATTACTTAACACTTAATACTAAGAAATGCAACCCTAATTTCTATATGTTTGCATTATGCATCACAGTCTATGGTAAAGTGTTCTTGATCTAATATTTGTAAACAAAGTCTTGAAACATAGGTGAATATTTGATAAGATTTATGTTAGAATAGATTGTGTAACTAGCCAAATTATAATGCAACCTATTGTTATATAATTATTGGATCCCTAATATATTTTTAAGGTAGTGTAGAAATCATTATGGTGATTAGTGCAGTTGATGGCCTTGAGAGTTAGTGCCAGTGCTTGACCTCACTCTGACCTTGCTTTCCGGGGATAAATTGTGAGAACCGGAACCCCCATAGAAGGCCCTCTTCCGGTTTAAGGATATAGTAAGTTTAAGTCAGTTAGAAGTTAGAAGCCGAGCTAGCAACATGTAAGTCTTACTGCGCAGAATGTCTGGTTGGGGATTTATAAATAAAGTAACATCAATGTAAATGGAAGTCTTGTGTTTATTACCTAAAAACTAACAATGACACAGGGCTTCTGATAAGGAGTGATCCCCAACAGAAACCAGACCCGAAGTCCTCAATAGAAGACCAGATGAGACCTTAGAAGATATACCAGACCAGGATAGATGATAGACGATCAGAAGCAAATCCTGCCAGAAGAAAAGACGACTAGAGTAAGAAGTAAAGAAAGGTATATAACGTTATATGCTGATTTGGGTACTGTGAAAACGCCAGTATATAACACTATCTGTGGGTCAACCACAAATTAGGGGTAAGACCTATCCATTAGTATACTTATAACTGTTTTAAGTTCAAAGATGGCAGCTTTCTGTATTTTATTTTTTAAAAAGAGAAAGATTTTATTCTATTGCACTCAAAGTTTGGGCTCAATCGTATCATTTTTGAAACAAAACTTTAACTGTATTTTATTCCCAAATAGTGTTCACATGCATTATATTGCACTTGGTGGGAGTGCTCTGGTTCATTGTAAGAGCACTCAACTGCTTTGGTATTTTGAGCTGAAGTATTCTGAGGGAAGCCAGAACTGAATATCACTCTTTCTGAGAATGAGTTGCTCAAATTTATTCTAGAAATGGTTCAAGGGCTTTTCTAAGTTCTCTCTGTTCAAATTGCTTTTGAAGAGTTTTATTAAAATTCATCACAAGTTTAAACTGCACCCAAAACTAAGCTCAAATATGTTTTTTTTAAAGTTGCATTGCATTGTGGGACAAGTATAAAGACACAGATTCATAGCACTCTTGAAAAATGGTTAGTTATTTTGTTTAATGGAACATCAACTCTTGTGGGCTATTTATGCCAAATATTCTTATTTTCTTCATTGTTTATAGAATTTTTAAGTGAATAATTTGTAAGTAAATATTTTTGTTTGGTTTTATAAAGTAGTGGAAATAATTTTCCTTAACTTTATATGTATCAATAAACTGGTAGAAATAATTTTGTGGTATTGTTGCATGATTGTGTGGTGGTGTGGGTTTTTGACAATCCCTGTTGCGAGAATTCTAAGGGGCCCATTGTATTTCAGATCAGGGGATAGAAAAATACCAGTAACGGTTATGGCCCCAACTGACCCCAGAGGTGCAAATCTCACTAGTCACGTGAGTTAGTTAGGAAGTCAGTTTTCAACCAGATGTCAGACAGAGAGGATCTCTCTGCTGAGGTTGTAACTCCCACGCGGTGAAAATGGGCAATACAGAAATAAATCTTTGATCAAAGAAAAACAAAGTCTTGTAGTTGATTAATGCATGACTTGAAAAAGAAGCCCTTAGTTAGAAGAAGACAAGAAGAGACTAGACAATGATGGCCGAAACAAAGAAGTAAAGGAAACAACACTAGACTATCATAGCCGAAAGGAAGAAGATAGAAAGAAGAAATGAAAGCAAGTAAGTCATGACTCTATCTGTCTGTCTATCTGTCTGTCTCTCTCACCCAAAGACTCTCTCTATCATACGAGAACACTCTTGATGTATATACCCAATGAGGGTATAGGGTATACAACAGTATATTTTTCATTAACTTCATGAGTGTTAATAAACTGGTAGAATCTTTAATGGCATATCAACACTTGTGGGCTATTTAATGCTAAATCTTAAGGGGCTTTTTTTTGGTAAATATGATTTTTAAGTGAATAGCTTGCGGGTAAATATTTTTGTTTGGTTTGGTTTTATAAACTGATAGAAATAATTGTCATTAACTTCATGTGCGTGATACTATGATTGAGGATGAACATGGTCAGAATAGATAAATAAATAAATGAATAAAAAGAGAATAGGTTAAAGCCAGGCATAAGTAAAAGGGATGGGTGGTTTTCCTTTCTACAAACACAAAAGATTAGGCCGTAAGGTTTGAGAGGGTTATACGACCACCATGAAATGGGACCACTTGATGATGATATCTTAAGCATCTAGGTACTAAAAGCAAAAAGGATTTTTTATGAGAAAATCTCTTTTGAAAAAATTAATGGTCGATGTATTGAAGACACTACGTCTGGAAAAAGATTTAATTACTTTAATTTTAAGGGTTAATGACGACTAGAAGTCGGCGATTCGATTTAAGTACTGGCCATTTGTGTGGTCCGGAGAAGATAGGCGGGAAAGGAGAGTTTTACATAAATATAGCTAACCTCCAGCACTGAGCAGTCAACCCCGGGCCCTAGAGGTGTTAACGTCGGTAGCAGTAGTTAGCCCCGAATCCACAAGTGAAGTCAGTAGCCAGCCAGTTGAGATAGATTTCTAAAATATCACAGACCCCCTTCTTCCATCCGCATCTTGTTTACAAACACTTGTAGTTGTTGTTTTGTTTTTTTTAATCTTTGTAAACCTGTTTTCTGACTCGTGCCCTTCAAATCGGCCAGCACAGAATATCACAACGTTTGGGGTTCTAGACATCGTGCATTGAAGGTGCAGAGCGCAAAACAGGTCGTCTCACATGTGTATTAATAAACTGGTAGAAATAATTTTGTGATATATTTACCCTTAGCCACCTTCTACTAGCCCCCATATGATAAAAAGGGTCAGCTGTTTGTTATAAGAGCAATTTGAAGAAAACACAATTGCTAGGGCTTGACAGGACCAGCCAATTGATTGGATCAGGCCCCTCTGACCACCTGTTTAGCCCAAGTTAGTGTCAAAGTGGAGTGTTGCATGTCACTGACTACTTAGTACCCAGATCATGGAGTAAATATAAATATGACCAGTGGATTCTTTGTAAAATTTCACCTTATAAAAGTTTTGTTTGATCTTGGTAAAGGGCTTTGTTTTCAATTGCATCCTCAGACAGACAGACAGACAGAGATACCACAAATATTATATAAGATTTATAAAGAGGGCTCAGTTTATTTATCAGTTGGGATTAATTTCTATTGAAGGAGATTTGAGAATCGGCTTTTTTACTACTCTTTGCAGTACTTATTTGCATTAAACCACATGAAAAGTCATTAATATTTTGTATTTGATTCTGTTGGTCAAGATCAATTGTTAAGTAGTAGTTAATTTTGAATAATTTTAAGACAGAACTTAGTTATATTCAAAATGTGGGTCAAAAATTGCATTTAGTATAAACTGAATTTCAGTTGAACTCTGATACATTTTTTGTGTAAATATCAAATTTAGTTTGAATTCAACTTGAATTAATTTTATTCAAAATAAAGAAAGTCATTAGATATAACAGACTCAGAGGGTTGAATGGATTGAACTGTATCTTTTAGAAAGGAGAGCTCAAAAGACAGAGCTCAGTTATATTCCAAGTGTGGCTCAAAAAGATTGCATTTAGTATCAACTAAATTTTAGTAGAATGAAAAGAGAAAGCGATCAGATATAACAGACTCTGAGGGTTAAATGGATTTAACTAGCTCAGTTATATTCAGAATGTGGCTGAAAAAGATTGCATTTAGTATAAATTGAATTTCAGTTGAACTCAGATACCTTTTTTTGTGTGTATATCAAATATATTTTGAACTCAACCTGAATTAATTTTATTTAGAATAGAGAAAGAGATCAAATATAACAGACTTAAAAGGTTGAATAGGTTGAAATACATTTTTTAGAAAGAAGAGCTCAACTCTATTGGTTAGTTTTAAGACACAGCTCAGTTATATTTAAAGTGTGTCTCAAAAATATAAAATATTAAACTCAAAAATAATGATATAAACTGAATTTCAGTTGAACTCAGATACATTTTTTATGTGAATATCAAATGTATTTTGAACTCAACTTGAATTAATTTTATTCAGAATAGAGAAAGAGATCAGATACTCAAAAGGACTCAAAAGGTTGAATGGGTTGAACTACATTTTTTAGAAAGGAGAGCTCAACTCCATTGGTTAGTTTTAAGACACAGCTCAGTTATATTCAAAGTGGCTCAAAAATATATAATATGAAACTCAAAAATTATAATATAAACTGAATTTCAGTTGAACTCAGATACATTTTTTGTGTGAATATCAAATGTATTTTGAACTTAATTTGAATTCATTTTATCTAAGATAGAGAAAGAGATTCGATATAACAGACTTAAATGGTTGAATGGATGGGACTAGATTTTTTAGAAAGGAGAGCTCAACTCCATTGGTTAGTTTTAAGTATCAAATGTATTTTGAATTGATTTTATTCTGAACAGAGAAAAATATCAGATACAACAGATTCTGGTGGGTTGAATGGATTGAACTGAATTTTTGAAAAAGAGAGCTCAAATACTCTTGAGAGATAATGTATTATTACAACAGACTTCCACTTTGATATGAATGTAACTTGTCCAATTGAACCAGCACTAAATTTTGGGGTTTAACTCTTAATATCCTGTTGAGAATTTTCCAAGTCCAGAGCCCAATTCCTATAACCATTTATCAAAAAATGGCTAAAAATGGCCTTTTCATTTAAAGTTACCTGTTATTTCCCTTAAATAAAAGATTGCTAAATATGTTTCATATTACATTTAAACAAAGGATATAGTTTAGGGCAGATTAGGAAAACAAATGAGATTTCTGGCCGGGTGGAATGAGACGGTATAGGATGTTAAGAGTTAACTAAAAAGTTTATAAATAAATAAAAACCTACAATTTTGTGTAAAATTTATCATGTAAAAAAATTCAAAATAATTATTCAATAAATAATTTATAGATGCTCACAATATTTTATTTGAGGTGAACAGAACTAAGTTTCCATTTTAAATTGTTTTATTTTTTTTTACTCCTTTAATAAATTTGATGATTTTACTTACTTATGATACAAACCCTCTGACATTGAATTTTTAACTCCCAATATCTTTCAAAAGTTAATTTTTACATCGCCCGGAAGGTGTTTAGTTTGTTTGTTTTTTTGCTAGTTATAATAATGTTTAATATTACATTTAAAAAAAAGGCTATCATTTGGGGTAGATTAGAAAATGAATGTGACTTCCGGCCGGGTGGAATGAGGTGGTATAGGACGTTAAGAGTTAATTCAGGTTTACATTCCAACCAATTTGTTCTGCTTTCTACTTTTGTTGTCGGTCAGAATGAAATGAAACGAAAATTTTTTTGGTTATTTCCTATAAGTCTAGCATAAACAAAGGGGAACCACTCTTGACTGATAAATTATTTATTTTCCCATTAATCTAACCCTAACCCTAAACCCTAACCCTAACCCTGTCTTCTTTTTTCCTAGTAGATCAATAAATAAATAAATAATTTATCAGTCAAGAGTGGTTCCCTTTGTTTATGTTAGACTCATAGGAAATAACCATTTCTTTTGTATTTGAAGATCGTGAAGTTTTTTCTTTCTTTTTTTCTCTAAAATGAATAAATGTTGTTATATCTAAAACCTGTGTCAGACTTTTGATTGTTATTATATTCATAAATTATATTCATATAATTATAAATGGTATAAATATAAGAAAATTCACAACAAAAGTGGGGGCTATTCACAGAATTGTGTCCCGGCCTCTAGCTAGGCGGTGATAGCTGAAAAAAAACCCAACCCTCCCTGCGAATGAATTTGTAATTGACTGTTGGAAATAAATGTATTAAAATAAAATAAAAATACAAAAAAAAATTGTTTTGATTTTTTATTTGTAATTGATTGTGAAAAAGAAAAAAAAAATGAAAATACTGAAAAAAAAAGATGTTTTTAGTAGATTGAAAACGTTTTTATCGACAAATTATTTTTTTTTAGTGGTTTGAAGTGTTTAAAAGTAAGCCATATTTTTATCGACAAGTAAATGTAAATATTTAGCCCTGCCCCCTTTAAAAGATTCTAAAGAGGGGGAGGGTTAAAATAATTAAATTTACTTGTCGAAAAAAGACTGGAGGGGTAAAATATTGCATTAACTTTTCGGGAAAAATGCTGGTTGTTTTTTTAGCAGGCACTACTTCAGCTAAGGACTTCATTCGTAGAGAGGGTTGTTTTTTCAGCTATCACCGCCTAGCGTTTTTTAAGGCAGGAGGCCGGGACACAATTCTGCGAATAGCCTCCAAAAGTGATAACAAAGATACTTTATTACCTGAGAAAGCTTAATAGAAGAAATACAGAAATGACAATATACAAAGAAGTTTATGAGGATATTCCCAAAGATAAGGTATCCAGAATATTTAGAACTCACATAAATGTTTATTGTTCATTGTCAATGATGTTTACCCAAAATAAGTCTACCCCTTGATCTCTGATATCTTGATAAACATATCACCTTAGGTCACTGCAGGTCTTTGTGTGTATCTGTAAACACAATAAGTAAAATAAAAATTTATACAATATTTCTATTTTCCCATTTTAACAAAACCATTTCCTTTAACTAATAAAAATAACTTTTACACTTTCCTCTTTCGTTAAAAATTAGTTGAGGCCAACAAAAAGAACTCGCCATGTTACACATGTCGTCAAGGAAGCATTGAACCTTATCGTCATTGCAAACCCCTATACCACTTGTGGATGTTGTTGACATCCATGTATGACTTGCCATACACTTCCAATTTATTGGCAATAAATTTCTATTGGTTTAATGTTAGGGTCCCATCTATGAGTTAAATAGAAAAAATGAGTTTTAAAAAATGTGGGTTAAATCCTACTTAATACATATAAATTCCACCATTGTATGTCACCCCGCGAAAAAAAAAAAATACTAAAAATCAAGGAATTAACCGAATTTAATGAAATTTTCAGTGTTGATACATTAATGAATAAAAGATATAATGCATCAGTTATTTTATTTAAAACCTTTTACATTTTTTTCAGGTCAGTTAACTTTGAACGTAACTTTGAAGTGTAACACAGATTCTGAAAGATACATGGTTTAAAGTTAACTGACCTGAAATAATGTAAAAGTTTTCAAATAAAATAACTGGTGCATTATATTGTTTACTCATTAATATATCAACACTGAAAATTTTATTAAATTCGGTTAATTCCTTGATTTTTAGTATTTTTTTTTTCTTTCAGCGGGGTGACACACAATGGTGGAATTTATGTCGTTAAGTAGGATTTAACCAAAATGTGTTAAAAAACTTGAGTGTGAAAAAAGAATTTGAATACCATCAAGAATGAATAAAACAAAATAACTTCAGCATAAAATAACCCAACAAGAGTTGACATGCCATAAAATTCAACAGACCAATTCCTTCACACAAAGTGAGATGGTAGAATATTAAATAACCTGCTCATCATTGCATCCACACAGTAAGCAAATGGTTTGGTTTGGTTTGTTCTACGGTATATCAACCTCAGTGGGTCATTTAATGCCAACAAAGTTTTTAAATAAATTCATTCTTAATGGATACTCATTTTTTTTTATAAACACATTTTTCTATTTAATCCATAGATGGGACCCTAAAAGGTATGACCACTCCGGGTCAGAGTGGTCATACCTGTTAGATATAGAACAATGTTGATAAAGTGATAATGGTGATTCCCCAAACCTCCAAAACTGAAACCTCATCTTCAGATAGAGTTTAACATCATACATAAGACACTAAGACCCTCAGCTAACTCCTTCATCCATATGATAAAAAGGGTTGTGGCTTGCCATAAGAGCAATAGGTTGGTGCAATCGTATTGGTGCTAGGGCTTGACGTGACTTGTTGATTGTACACAAGTAACAATTTACTTGACGGCTTTCTGGGTTTTCTTGGGCAAAAGAACAGCTTGGATGTTGGGGAAGACACCACCCTGGGCAATGGTCACTCAGGACAACAATTTGTTCAATTCCTCATCATTACGGATGGCCAATTGCAAGTGACGGGGGATGATTCTGGATTTCTTGTTGTCTCTGGCTGCATTTGCTGCTAATTCAAGAACCTTAGCGGCCAAATATTCCATGACGGCTGCCAGGTAGACGGGAGCACCAGCACCAACTCTCTGGGCATAGTTGCCTTTACGGAGAAGACGATGGATACGACCAACTGGGTTGAATGAATCAAGCATGGGATGAACGAGTCTTACTCTTTCCCTTAACTTTTCCTCCCTTACCACGTCCAGACATTATGATAGTTGTTGAAGGTTGATAATGAGATAAATTGAACCCTAACCGCCACAACTCCCTTTAAATAGGCTCTGGTTTAGGCTCCTGACAGCTGCACAAAGTGGAGTGTTGCATGACATTCCATCATTAAGCATCACTGGTCACGGCCAACAGGTGGCTCTATTGGGAGGGGGGGGGGTCTTAAAAATCAAGGAATTATCTGATTTTAATGAAATTTTCAGTGTTGATTTATCTATGAATGAATTCTATAATGCATCAGTTATTTTATTTCAAAACTTTCTGATTTTTTTCAAGTCACTTAACTTTGCCCCCATCTTATTTTTGTGGCGCAAAATATTGGTGGAGTTATATAAATTCGATACTAAGTTTAATATAAATAAAAAGACAAAAGACCGAAGGTGTGAATAGATGGAAAAAAAAAAAAAAAAAAAATTTAAGGATGATAATCTGGTAGAAAATAATTTCTGAAAATCAGAAAATAAAATGAAAATAAAAACTAAAAACATAATTTTTGGAGATCTTTTTTTACTCATTTGGATAATTATTTAATTGGCTATTATCTTATAAAAGAAAAAAATTATACATCGATATTTGTTCTGATTAAGTGGGGTGGTGGCGAAAAATTTTCAATAGAGTTTTTAACAAAAAATTATTAGAATTCGATACTAAAGTAAAGTAGTAATTTAAAAAATATGTTTTTAGAATCTAATAATATGACATTTTAAACTTAACATCATGATACTCATATTCTAAATGAATTTTATATATTAATTTATCACAACATAAATACCTAATTAAATCAGCAAGTTTTGAAAAAAAAAAAAGAAAAAAAGATGCATTATAGAATTCATTCATTGATAAATCAACACTGAAAATTTCATTAAAATCGGATAATTCCCTGATTTTTGGTATTTTTTTTTTTTTTTTCAATTGGGAAGGTTAAATTTATTTTGTAAACACGGATTTCATGGCGACTATTGTAAGATATTTTTCATCAAAATTGACCTAAAAAAAGTCTTAAATGTATTAAAAATAAATTACATGTGTAATATTTTGCTTTCTTTTTTTTAAATTTTTTTTATTATTACTGATGCTCATTATGTTACTACTTTTCGACTTAGACAAAAATTTGACCTTAAATAATCGATTATATTAATTTGAATTCGTTTTTAAAATGAAAAGTAGACTAAAATTTTGGGCTGAACTTGCCCAAAGGTGTCAAAATTAGGGTGGCCCAGAAAAAACAGAACCCACAAATTTTGTAATAAATTGTTAATTTTAACTATGGGGGTCTAGGGTTAGGGTTTAGGGTTAGGATTAGAGTTAGGGATAGGATTGGTGTTTAGGGTTAGATTAATGGGAAAATGAATAAATAATGAATACTGAAAAACAGAACCCACAAATTTTGTAATAAAACTGTTAATTTTAACTATGGGGTTTAGGGTTAGGCTTAGGGGTTAGTGTTGGGGTTTAAGGTTAGTTTAATGGGAAAATAGATAAATAATTTGGGTTCTGTTTTTTTCTGGGTTACCCTAATTTTGACACGTTTGTGCAAGTTCAGCCAAATTTTGGTATACGTAGATTAATAGCCTCGTCGGTATCCCCCATTTAGAATCGCTTCAGACGTCGGGAAATAAAACCCAACTCTTGCCTCTTTTAGACAAGAGGATAGGTGCTGCATAGAAGGGTAATACTCTGGGAATAGACTGATTATTATCACAGACATGCGCCCAAGCATATACTTTTAGAATGTTTTGACGAAAAGAGGTCAAAACAACGTAAAATAGCAAAAAAGTAAATAAAAGGCAAGGTGAATAACTTTTATCACTTCCGGTATCAAGGGAAGGTAACTCTTATAATCTCTGCTCAGTTGCGTATATTAAAATTTTTTTTTTTTTTTCTAAAAGAACGTATTTTCGAACAGTAGTCCACCATGTGCAGCTAAATAAATCATTAATGAAGATTAAATTATGATATTTTTTAATTGCAGAAATAAAAAACGGTGTATGACTCAGAGAAGCTTTTTTGCAACTTTTATGGTTGATGTGGCGGCAAAAAAATGCATCATACTGAAGTAAACGATCGATATTAATTATTTATTAAATTAAATAGTAAAAAAAATGAGTCATAAAATGATTAAATTATTAATTCAATCATTTTATAAAAAAATAAAATAAAAAATTATGTTAGTTTTCATTAAGTGACTTTAACTGACCCCTGTCTTTCCCTAGAGTTCTACAGTTCCTTTATTAAAATAAAAATAGATTTTTTACATTAAAAAAAATATTCGTTTTAAAATTTAAAACGTAAATAGCACTTTAGTAGAAGGAAGATAATTATGTATACAAAAGAAATGTCGCTAAGTGAGAGAAGGAAAGAGGTCGAAGATGCGGTTCAATGATCGACTTATCAACAATATTGTCTCCTATTTTGAAGAACGTAAGCGGCCTTACCAACCAGTTTTACCGCCATTTTCGCTGAGTAGTGGTTGCGATTTTCCGAGTCGCCTTATCAGCGGTTTGGTTGTGTTTCCATCGAAAAACTATACATAATATGCTATAAATATATACACACGCCAAAATGTACATCAAGCAGGTAAGTAAATATTGCCTTTGTTTTGAGGGAATGGAAAAAACTCGAGAGAAAAAAAGATTATTATTATTATTTTGAATATTTACGAACATCCACACGCCCGGGAATATTCGAGCCTCTACGTTTGTTTTTATTTTGACGACGATCATAAATAAATAAAAATCTTTGGTTTATTTAATTGTTTTGCATCTTGCGATTTGTTTCATTTAATTATAGAGACTATGAGAAACACGTTTCTGTGTTTATTTACGTTTTTTTTTTTATAGATTTTTATTATGGAAATCAAGTCAATTTGTAGACGAGAGATTCGTAAAAGAATTCTTGAATTCAATAATGAACGTGATGATTAATTGTCTGATTGAATTATATTTGTGCTTATTTTCTATTAAAGATGATTTTGCAAGATATATATATATTTTTTTTTTTTCGTTTTTATAGTAAATTTTGTAAATTAAAGCAAGAACTGCAACTTGTTGGGAATGTAAAAGAATCCAATATGTGTGCATTATTATTATTTTTCCCCCTACTAAATGCATTCTCATTACCGACATTTTTTTAATTTTTGCCCTAAGATCACGAAAAAAGTTTTGGTTTATTTTTTAAAATTTATTTACGGACTAAAAATAAAATTATTTATAAATGTACACACAAAAATAGAATGGTGTAGCTAACCTATGTAAAAGACAAAACAATTATTAATAAAAGTTTGTTTTCTTTGATTTTAATAACTTTATTATTATAATTATAATTAAAAGAAAACACATCAGTTTTAACTTTTTTCTATGCTAAAACCTTTTTATTTTTTATTTATTTTGCATAAGTAAAACATTAAATCTTTACCCTACGCTAAATAGTACCGTGAAAATTAGATATTTGCTTTTTTTAAAAAAAACTTTTTCAATATGGCCTCGCTTCGGCTGTTTTCTTCATCTGTGCTAAAAATCTAGTTATAATTTATATAAAACCTGATTAACTCTATTTAAAGATATATTTCAAAAGTTTTATATATGTTTATTTTATATTATTTACTTGGACTCCGCATGAATAATTCGATAATTATGCAATAATATTGGAATAACCTAGGACTACTTCAAAAATATGATTCATCTTAATTAGTTTTCTTCCATCAATGAAATTGCTTTAAATTGAATTAAAGAAAATATTTAAACGATTGTTTCATTTTTGCAACTCTACCTTTGTTATTTCGGAACGTAATATATATATATATATATATATATATATATATATATATATATATTTGATTATATTCCTCGGGGAATCGTTTCTGTTGTTGCTCATTTTAAATGTTTTTCTTTCAAGAACTAAAAGTATTTAGATTGTTATTCGAATTTTGATCAATTGTTGAAAGAGCTTTGGAATTTTCTGTGTGGCACAAAATTGTTCCAAAAACACTAAACTTTAATTAACACCAAAATTTACACGATTTTTGTTTAAAAACTACTAAACACGTGTGTACTGTTTACTGTTCAGGCAATGCTAGATCGAAGGTTTATTAGATCGTTTTTGGTTTTAAAGAAAAACAAAGATTGATTTTAGATCTTAGATCTAAAATTTGGTTTTATTGATAATATTCTTACTAGAAAAACAAAATAGTAAAAATCGAGAAAAACAAACAAACAAAACATTTTGTGCTACTGCTGATGTATTTGGTGGTATGGGGAAAAAAAAAGTTAATTATTTTTTATGATGTTCGAAATCTAAGAGAACTTACATTACTTACTTAATTGTTAAACCTAAGTAACATTCCAATCTGCCTAAAATTTGACCATGACCCAACATTAAACAGAATTTGAAAAAATAAAATAAAATAAATAAAACAGATTAATAAATAAATGAAAAACAAAATCTTATTATATTGGAGATAGTGTGTCTCCCCTCTGTTTCAAATCATTTTGTCTTGAAAAAGTTTTTTTTAAAAAAAGCAAATATTTAATTTTCACGGTATTATTTAGCCTATGGTACAGATTTAATGTTTTACTTATGTAAAAAAAATAAAATAAAAAGGTTTTAGCATAGAAAAAAGTTAAAATTGATTTGTTTTCATTTAATAATCTTCATACAATGACTGTTATTTACACAGTAGCATTGCAACCAACAAAGCCTTCATCAGATGATGACTCTGGGTTCAGGCATGGTTTCGGGGCCGAAGCATCATTACCACTAACCCAGAGCGCCCCAGCAGTATCTCACGATACCACCAGACTTTGTTGGTTTGATGTCACAATGTAGGATTGCAATATCCACGCTGATGCGATTAGAGCTTTCTCCTGGATCTTTTTTATGTATTTCCTTTTGTCTGGTGGAGAAAGTCCAAGTTTAGACAAAAATGCCGAGGTTGAGTTGGTAATAAATCCCCGGCATCCGACTTCGATAGGAAATACATCTGTTACCCATTCATTTCTGACGCATTGTTCACGTTTAGTTTCATTAGTTGTCCTTATTTGATATATTTCATTACATTAAAACTTAAATACTTGTGCCTGAAGGGTGAATATATTTGCTAGTAAATGTAAAAAAAAAAAGAAAGTTAAGTTGGTGGTGGGGCCTATTGTTGGTATCAGCTGGACAGCGAGGGAGCCTATCCTCTTTTCGCTAGCGCTATACCAGGGAGATTGTTTTTTTTTTCAAAGGTGGAGCGCCACACATACCGTTAGCTTCTCACTTTACAGCACAGATCAGATTACCCAAGCTGCACTACTCATGTGCTTAGTTGGTGAGGGCCTGTATCTAACCCAGAACCTTGCGATTCCTAGTTGAATGCTCTACCAACCGAGCTAAACAGGCCTTTAAATATATATATATATCTTATATATATAAATAATATATATATATATATATATATAAATAAAAGAAATAGAATAAAAATGATACTTCATTTTTTTAATCGTTCTGTAGAAAGAAAAAAACTGCGCAAAAAAAACGAAACAACTACATAAAACATGTAAATATAAAAGTGCAATGTACACCAGAGATGCTGATAGGTACACGTCCTGCATCCCTGATGCACAAAAACCTAAAAGGACACAGTAAAATCATATCCATGTGTCCCAATGTTTTTCTTTTTTCTTCCCGCACCATTTCAAGCTGACTATGAATACATTTCAGTAGTTTCTCAGAAATAAATTTCACAGGATAGGTTACAAAGTAGGAGTTAGATGGCTTTAGTTGGGACCCATAAATTTTCCCAGGGACTCATTCAAAGCAAATATGTGCGTCCCAGGATGCACTAAATCAAAAACCTATCAGCATCACTAGTACACTATTCCCTAATCACTAGGCACGAAGTAACCCTAGCTGGGTTGACATGCTATTTAAAATAGATGAATCAACAGTATTTGAAAAAATGTAAATTAATAAAAATAATATTGGATTTTTGAGAGATTATTTGAAGAATTCTAAAAATTAATTAAAACAAATTAATTTGTACTCAAATAATCGGCATATTAAATTTAGTTTGTCCAAGTAGGTCAAATGTAAAATGAGCTTTTTAGGGATTTTTAAAATTTTTTGAATTTGTTTTTAAATAGATGAAATTGAATATTTACCACATACCCCACGTGTACGTAATTGAGTTTGTCATTGTCAGTCATTCGCAGTTTCATCGATGAGCACCATAAAGGACTTGGCCCAGGATCAGCTTTGTATATTGCTTGATTGTTTTGAGCCATGTTTTCAGTTTGACCCCCCTTGGTGTTTCTTTCGTCCTTGAGGTGGTACTGTGTCAATGGATTCACGGATGATGTCCCCAGGTTGTCGATGTAGGGCATGACCGAGCCAGCGAAGATGTCTTGCAAGAAGAGTCTGTTAACTCTTAACATCCTATACCCCCTCATTCCACCTGGCCAAAAGTCACATTTTCTAATCTGACCCAAACGATAGCTTTTGTTTAAATGTAATATTAAACATATTTGGAAGTCTTTGATTTAAGGGAAATATCTCAGGTAACTTTAAATGAAAAGGCCATTTTTTGATAAATGGTCATAGGAATTAGGCTCTGGACTTGGAAAATTCTCAACAGGATATTAAGAGTTAAACCCCAAAATTTAGTGCTGATTCAATTGGACAAGTTACATTCATATCACAGTGGAAGTCTGTTGTCATAATACATTATCTCTCAAGAGTATTTGAGCTCTCATTTTCAAAAATGCAGTTCAATCCATTCAACCCACCAGAATCTGTTGTATCTGATATTTTTCTCTGTTCAGAATAAAATCAATTCAAAATACATTTGATACTTAAAACTAACCAATGGAGTTGAGCTCTCCTTTCTAAAAAATGTAGTTCAACCCAGTCAACCATTCAAGTCTGTTATATCTGATCTCTTTCTCTATCTTAAATAAAATGAATTCAAATTAAGTTCAAAATACATTTGATATTCACACTTTAAATGAAAAGGCCATTTTTAGCCATTTTTTGATAAATCCTTATAGGAATGGGGCTCTGGACTTGTAAAATTCTGAACAGGATGTTAAGAGTTTTAAAGTAATATCCAGTAAAAGTTCTATTATTTGCGTTTTTGAGCAAACTTCAGCTGTACAAAATTAATATCAGACATTGTGCATTTAAACAATTTCTTTGCTTGGCCTTGATTTGCATGATGATGACCTTGCATTGTATGATGAATAATATTTGGAAAATTTTCATGAAAACATACAAACTTTCCTCAGCAGGGGCCAGTGGCTTTGGCCCTGGACAACAGAAGTTAATAACGTTAATCCCAGGGGGCCATCCCCCCCAGGCAAAACCTGCCCCCTCGATTTAAAAGGCCAGGGCTGGGTTTATTGCCTGGTGCCTGAGGTACCCTCCTTGAAGGGGAATTCCGATGGGATTTTTTGCACCCATATCTCAAAAGTAAACAAATCAATACACCAGGGTCTTTTTTGCCCTCTTCTACCCAGGCAATGCTGGGTAGCTGCTTCTAGTTAATAATAAGGAGGAATGTTTTTGAAATGAGCAAATTATTTTTTTTTTACATAAAGTATTTTTTTTCTGCATTGTTTGGAAATTTTTTTATTTTATTTTATATGAATTTTTTTATTTTTTTAATTTTTTAATTTTTTTTATTTTATATGAATTTTTTTATTTTATTTTATATGACCTTCGTATAAATGTAAACAATTTGTAACTTATTGTTTTTCATTTTTCTCCGCCTTCCCACCACCAGGTAATTATCCAGGGTTTCCGGAGTTACCGTGACCAGACTGTAGTAGAGCCTTTCAGTCCTAGACATAATGTCATCGGTGAGTTGCTTTTCTTTTCTTTTCTTTTCTGTCTTTTATTTTCTTTAAGATTTTTTTTTAAGACGAGGAATCATTTAAATCCATCAGCTTCTTCATCTTCATCTTTAATCTATGAATCAGAATGTTTTGTTCTTCATTTAGTCAAAGTTATGTGGTTAGGAGAGAAAATGTAAAGATGGTGTAGGTTTTTACCCAACCCATTAGCTACAGGTAGGATGTGACACCAAGTCGCAAGAATAGAGCATCCAGCAAGGATCAAACTCACTATTCAACAGTAATGAATCTGTGAGACTAGCTTGCTAACCATTACACCATGGTGGGATGCCCTCATTTACTTAACCTGTTTGCCACAGGATGTGACACAAAGTTTCAAGTATATATATATTTACCAACCCCTCCGCACAAACAGGATGTGACACAAGGTCAATTTCTTAAGCGGAGTTTAACAGGTTTGAATTCAGAGTTTTCCTTCTCCTAGACTGGTTACCTAGCCATGGTTAAAGAGTCCAGTCTGCCCTGCTATTTATCCATAGATGGAGGGAGAATTGGATTCATACCTTTCCCAAGGGTATTAGCGCCATGTGAAATTCCAACAGCTTCGTCTAAGAATTGAACTCGCGTTGACGAGTCTATTTCCTATGACTCTAACCATTAGACTACGCGCATCCAAAGTTTCAAGTATAGGGTCAAATTCACTAACCATTACACTATGATAGGATGCCCAAAAGGAAAAAATGGTGTATGCAACGAAGAAGCTAAAACTGTTGATTGATTTTTTTGTTTTTGTTTTAATCAATTTTAAAAGCTTCTATTTTGAAAAAAAAAGTTTAAAAAATTATTAGTAGAAAAAAAGTTAAAAAATTATTAGTCGAAAATAAATAGCAAACAATTTAGAAAAGGTTCATTGATTTAAAAAAATTAGTTCTGTATGGATTTTTATAATCCTGAGTTAGAACTCAGATAATGTCTATATTATGGCATACTAGCTGAAGTACCCGTTTATACTGGGTAAGAAGTTAAACTTTAAGGGAGAGTCCCCATGGTGTTGGAGTGGTAGTACTTGCTAGGGTCCCATCTATGGGTCAAATAAACCAAACCAAAAAACCCATGGTGCTGTGGCTAATGTGCTAGACTACCACATCTTAGTAAGCGAGTGTGAACTCCAGTCGTCCTCTTACATTCACTTTTGGACTAATACCCTTGGGAAAAGTATAAATGCCCTCATTCCTTTAGATATAGGTTAAATATTACCACTGTTGTTCTTCTACAAAGGTGGCTTTGCTATAAAATGACCCATGAAGGTTGATATGTCATTAAACAAAAAAACCAAACCAAATCAAACCTATGTGAAAAATTCTGTCAGAAATTATTGGAATAAAACTAGTTATTAGAATAATGACAAAAAAATCAATAAAAAATTCTTTCATGTTAAGTAAATTAAGTAGAAATTTAGTCTTACCTGTTAAATTTTGTCATATATTCAATTTACAATATTTAACTATGGTAAATGTATTTTATCATTCTAAATTGATGATTTAGAAGAAATGTAGTCTTATCTGTTAGATTTTGTCATATTTTCCATTTACAATATTTTAACTCTGGTAAATGTATTTTATCATTCTAAATTGATGATTTAGAAGAAATGTAGTCTTATCTGTTAGATTTTGTCATATTTTCCATTTAAAATATTTTAATTCTGGTAAATGTATTTTATCATTCTAAATTGTTATTAATTTAATTTTCAGTCGGCAGAAATGGTTCAGGAAAAAGTAATTTCTTTTATGGTAAGTATTGAATATATTATATAATTTTTCTGTATCTATTTGTATGAACATTAATAAGCTCTTGTTAACCTAACACTTTCTTCTCTGTTCCACTTGGGTTTTTAGAGGATTATATATAATACTTATGTAATAATCATATAATCCTAGCTGTTCTTATATTTATTCCACATGGGTTTTAAGATGGTCACTGAGGCTTATGATATATTTATTTATATCTAACATGCATTTCACTTTCAAAATCTAATCTCACAAATATTTTCATTATAAAAAGATGTGATGTATTTATTCTCCTTATTTGATAAAAAGCAGGGATGCTGTTAGGTATGCGTCCTGCGTCACTGACGCGGAAAAATCTAAAAGGACACAGAAAAATCGTATCCATGCGTCCCAGTGTTTTTTTTTTCTTCTCTCACCATTTCCATCTAATAGTAAATACATTACTATTGAAGTCAGTTAGTCTACTGTTGGTTTTAATAACAGCAGCTAACTAAGTACAACTCAAGCAGTATCCAAGACAGCTGGTATAAATAGGAATCAAGAATGATCCATCCATGAATCTGGGTGATTTGGTTGATTCCATTCCTTGAGTTCTGATTGGCTGCTTGATTTGAATGACATTGTGGAGTCTTATATATACTTTGTCATTTTGCAGTGGACTTTGTAGCATTCGGGTTTGTATTTGAGTTACAACCGTTTGTTGCCTTGTCTTCCCAGTTCGACGGTAATTGGAACTTTAATTATTCTTCAATTACAATATTTTATTGGAAATGAATTACACAGCATGGGGTACAAGGTAGGGGTTTAGATGGCTTTAGTTGTTCATAGATAAAGACTCTGCAATTTATTAAGAAACTCATTCAAATCAAATCCATGCATCCCAGGACGCACTAGATTAAAAAGCTATCAGCATCACTGCCTTTGGGAAAGGTATGATTCCTTTCATCTCGCCAACTGTGGGTTAAATATTAGTACCACTACTGTTCTTCTATGAGAATGGTTTTGCAATTAAATAACCCATGAAGGTTTGATATACCATTAAACAAGGAAACTGAAACCAAATAATTGCATTAATAATTAGTGTTTAAAAATGTACGTTTGATTTTATTATCGGTCTAAATTTTTGAGATGAGGTTTGGTATATATTATTTTGATTTATTTTGAACTGTTGTCCTCATCTTTATTGTGATATATAAAAAAAAATTCAAGTAGAATACACAGACCACACCTTTGCACAGGGGTAAGAATCCTTCTCCAATGGGGCTACCTGTTGGCGGCACCTTGTAATGACTGAGGACAGAATCGTGGTGACTGAGTGGTCCATGAATCGGATACTAAGTGGTCATCTGACATGTAACACTCTTCATTGGCTTTTATTTGGGCAAAACAGATGGTCTGAGAGGTCTGATCCGATCAGTTGGCTGGTCATGTCAAGCACCTATCTGATTGACCTGACTGTATTCTTTAAATTGCTCTTATAGCAATCACCCAACCCTTTTTATCATATAGGCAGTGATGCTGATAGATTTTTGATTTAGAGCATTCTGGGACACACGTATTTGATTTGAATGAGTCCCCGGGAAAATTTATAGGTCCCAACTAAAGTCGTCTAACCCTTACCTTGTAACTTATCCTGTGTTATTCGTTTTTAAGAAACTATTGAAATGTATTTACAGTTAGCTTGAAATGGTGAGGGAAGAAAAAAGGAAAACACTGGGATGCATGGATATTATTTTTTTTACTAAAGATTTTAATGTATCATAGACGCAGGACGCATACCTATCAGCATCTCTGTATAGGTGCTAAAAGACAGTGGTTGAGAGTCAGCCACCACTTTATTATTGCACATGAATTTATTTAATCTTTCTTTTATAAATATTCATTCCGGTCCCATCGTCACAATAAAATATCTCATATTCCTTAGTTTTTTTGTACTTCCAGGTGTCTTCTATTTGAGTGCAAAATTTCAAGAATATTGATAAAGATTACCTACTTTGATTTTGAAAAACAAAACAGCGTGTAAAATTTATCCTAAAAAAAACCAAAAAACGGTCATATTTTTGTTTTCAGCTGTTTCGACCGAAAATAGAGTTTTAACTCGCTGTAAAAAATAATTCAATTGATGAAAACCAATAAAAGTTACATATTTAGAAAGATTACTCTATTCTCTTTCCAACCATATAAATCTTTTTAAGATTGGTTAAGAAATACTCGAGAAATTGCAAATTGAACTGATTAAGGTTGAAAATTTGAAAATGTCAGCGTTTTTCAGCTAAATGCTTGTAATGCTAGTTGCATGTGTAGTGAGTAACTTAGAAGCCCCATCAACTGCTGTCCTCTCTTTCTTTTATATGTACATCCCAGCTCTATTGTCACTGCAATCCTGGTTTCTTATTGGCTAATAGCAGAATGAACCTAACTGATTTACATATTACTCTTTGGTAGATGGATAAGTTTTTTAATCAAAGAAGAGCTCTGTTATCGATTGTGTAATCCCGCCATGCATAGAAATGTCCAAAAACTACTAAATTTTGTGTACTGTTTATTAAACAAGTTGTATAAACTATATATATATTTTTTTTTTTGTCTCCTTCCAGCTATTCAGTTCGTATTGTCTGATGAATTTAGTCACCTTCGTCCTGAGCAGCGGCAAGCTTTGTTGCATGAAGGTACAGGACCCAGAGTCATCTCAGCATTTGTTGAGATCATTTTTGACAATTCTGACAATAGAATTCCGGTAAGCATTTCTTTCTCTTATTTAAAAAAAAATTATTTAAAAAAATTTTACAGACCAAGTTAACAGATGATGGTAATATAAAAAAAAAATCAGCTATGCCCGGAGAACACACACACACACAAATAAATAAACAAATCACTAATGCCTGCCTAAAAAATGGTATATGCATAAACCAGAATCTGTTCTTGAGAACGAAACGCACAAAATTCTCTGGGACTTTGAAATAAAAACGGATCACCTTATCCCAGCAAGAAGACCAGACCTAGTGTTGATAAACAAAAAAGAAAGAACTTGTCAACTGGTGGATTTTGCAGTGCCAGCAGATCACAGGGTGAAGCTAAAGGAAAATGAAAAAATAGACAAATATCTGGACCTTGCCAGAGAACTGAAAAAGTTATGGAATATGAAAGTGAAAGTTATACCAATTGTAGTTGGTGCACTTGGAACAGTCCCAAAAGGATTAGAAAAGGGTCTGGAAAGTTTGGATATCAGAGGAAGGATTGAAACCATTCAGAACACTGCACTGCTGCAATCTGCCAGAATACTCAGAAGAGTCTTGGAGACCTGAGGAGACTTGCTGTCACTCAGACTCCAGTGAAAGACCATCAGCTAACACTGATGTGAAAACTCAAAAGGAGTAAATAATAATAATAATAAAAGGGGGTAGGGTAAATCTGGAATAATACTAAAAAGGGCCAGGTTATCTCAGATGGTAGAGTGTTTGATACCGGCCCTTGCCAACTCAGCATATGAGTAGCACAGGGTTCTGTGCAGTAAAGTAAGGAGCTGATGATAGGTGTTGCGCTCCACCTCAGATGCTAAAAAACAATTTCCTTGTTCTCGCGCTAGTGAAAAAGGGATAGACTCCCTTACTGATTGGCCACCCGACTTTAAAAAAAAAAAATCGATTTAAAAATGTCAATACCCTTATAGGAATACCTTTAATATATTTTCAAACAGTCTCCACATGTTCACCATTCCTGTCAACATATGCTTAGAATCTCCGACAGGTGATTTAAAAATAAGATCTTAATATTTCTATGAGAGTACCTGTATATTAGAAAAGTATAGGTATACCCAATTTGTCGAAAAATCTGTTTTTACAAAATAAAACACGCGGCTTCCTCAAAGTGAAAAAAACAAAACAAGGGGAGGTTACTCTCATTTAAGTAGCTAATGTTCAGATTACCGAATAGTCAACATCAACTATCTTTAGTTTCTTCTATACGGTTCACGTGATGGTTTCGTAATCTTTGCAGTCTCAGTAATCACTCCGTGTTCTCAGACAGCCGTGTATAAATAGTCCTGGACTAGCGCATTCACTCTCTACTTAAGGTACGCTAGGCTAGTCCACAACATATAGTGAAAATGGTTTTGAAAAAAAAAAATTGAAAAGATGAATATTACAAGTTATTTCTCTGAATGTTTGAGATGAGGCTTGAAGATTAGTATTATCTGCGTTATTCGGACTATTGTCCCCATCTTCATTGTTATTTGTACAATGTTTCGGCCGATATACCCTCCGGCCTTCTTCAGGTATTTCTTGTTGGACTCGGGAACCTTCTCGGACTCGGGAACCTTCTTTTCGAACTCGGGAACTTTCTTGTATTCGGGAGCCATCACGGAACTTTGAACCTAACCCTTTATTTATTCCACGGGGGTATCCTGTTCTCATTCCGCTAACCATAGCTGGGGTAGGAGTTGTGTTAATTAATTATTTTTCTTACTGCTTTCACTCAGGATTGAACTCGGCTACCAGAGATAACTGTCACTTAGAACTGTTTTAACCTAACTGCCTAATCCACTCGGCCATGTGTCCAATTGGCTCCCGAATATGACAAGAAAGTTCCCGAGTTCGAAAAGGTTTCCGAGTCCGAGAAGGTTCCCGATGTTAAGAGTTAAGTAGACTTTAAGATCACTTAAAGTGATTACTGCAAATGACTAACAGAATTTATGAAATGTGAAATATAACTTGAAATATTTATCTTTTCAATTTTTTTTTTTTTTCAAACACATTTTCACTATATGTTGTGGACTAGCCTAGCCTACCTTAAGTAGAGAGTGAATGCTCTGGTCCAGGACTATTTATACACGGCTGTCTGAGAACATGGAGTGATTACTGAGACTGCAAAGATTACGAAACCATCACGCGAACCGTCTACCTCAAGGTTTTAGCACTCTGTTGCGAGTTACTATATGTTATAGTATGGCGCACATGTAGTTTGAATGTACTGTAGAGACCAAATTTGAAGAAGATCCGAGTTTTGATCCCCACAATTTAAATGTATATTACTACGGAAATGTAGTTTCCATAGAAAACAAAAGAAGAAGATAAAATTTATAAAAGAAACAAGTTTATATACAAGATATTACAATTAATATAGTGAGAGCCAATTGTTCTTTCATTGATGTGTCTGTTGGTTGTTGTGTTTGCTGAGAGCGTAAGTTTGTTTATATTTGTGCAATTGGATATGTCAACATTGTAACAGTTTTGATAAAACAATGTCTGTGGTGATTGAAACTTGTGTCGTATTGAGAAGGAGAGAGAGAAAATAAGAAACGTTGAGTTAGGGGAGCATCCGCTCCCACTCTGTCGAGTTAGGAGCATCCCATGGACACCTACACATGGACATACCAGTGTTGGTCAACTAGCAAAAATTTACATGCAACAGCTATGTGTAGACATTGGATGCTGTGCTGAGGACTTGCCAGGAGCAATGACTGATAGGGGTAAATAGCAAGGCAGACTGGGCTCTTTAACCTGGTATGGTAACCAGTCTAAGAGATGGAAAACTATGAATTCAAAACCTGTTAAACTCTGCTTAAAAATTGACCTTATGTCAAATCCATTTTGTGGTTGATAAATCCATATCCTTGGGAAATGCATGAATCCTTATCCTTGGGAAATGCATGAATCCATATCCTTGGGAAATGCATGAATCCATATCCCTCCTCCAGCTGTAAGTAGATACAATAGATTTTATTTAAATCAGCTTTACTCGGCTTAAAAATTGACCCTGTGTCACTTTACTCATTGTGAAGGGGTTGGGTAAATTTATTTTTTATGATTCACTTCAAGCCCTAGTACCGATATGATTGTCCCAACCCTATTTCCCTCATGGCAACCCCCAACCCTTTTTATCATATGTGCTAGAAGGCGGTGGCTAAGGGTCTTCATGCTCTGGGTATGACATTAAACTTTAACTGATGGTGAAGTTCCAGTTGTGGAGGTCTAGGGAATGTGGAGCACCCCTTCATCACCATTGCTCCCAGCTCCACCTTGACCTGGTGTGGTAGTACCTATTAGGGTTCCATCTATAGGTTAAATAAAAAAAAATATGTTTATAAAAAAAAAATTGAGTGCCTATCAAGAATGAGTTTATTTCAAAACTTTGTTGACATTAAATGACCCACCGAGGTTGATATGCCGTAAAACAAACATTTTTATAATTGATCAGAACGATAAATACAATTATTTTTTTAAATTTATTTTTCTAGATTGATAAGGATGAGGTAGTCCTTCGGCGTGTAATTGGCTCGAAGAAAGACCAGTATTTCTTAGACAAGAAGATGGTTACGTAAGTATTTAAAAGCTTTTTTTGCAAATGTTTTCAGAAGCAGTTTCAAGTTGAAAGGAAGTTATTTTGTTGTTTTAATAATTTTAGAAAACAAAGTTTAATCATTTTAGAACACAAAGTTTCTCATTCTAAAACAGCTTTGATAAAATTCTTAGTATAGATTTTTAATTCTATAGTTTCAGAGGTTAGGGTCATGGATTTGTATTATTTTGCTTTTTCAGACTTTCGTCCTCATCCTTATAGCTACTAGCAAATATATGCACCCTCCGGGTGCAAGTATTTAAGTTTTAATGTAATGAAATGTCGTATTAGATTAGAAACGCTAATGAAACTAAATAAGAATGCAGGTAAAAAGATTTGAAACAGAGGGGGATGTAATCGAAAAATAGAACAACTGAAATTTACTCTTCCATCACTCTCGTCTTTCATTGTTATTTTTTCTAATTTAAGTATTTAGTTAAAAGAGGAAGTAAAGAATAAAATGACATATTCTTTCTTGTTAATGGATTTCATTTAAGATTCATTGAAGAGATTTTTGCTTATATTCATTAAAATAAAGCCAAACAGTTAGAAATCAATAATACTAAGCACACATTTATTAAAATTACATTTTTAATATCAATATGCAAATTAGCCTTCCCGTTCACACTGTAAACCGCTATTTTGTTGTATATATAAATACAATTGCATGTTATTAGTATGTAGATATGGTTAACAGTATAAATAATGTAAAACAATTTTATTAATAATTGAGGTTAAAATAAGGATAAATTCATGGTGAATATGATGTCAATTACTAAGGGAATTGTGACTTGAGTAGTGATTTAGTTTCGGTTACAGACAGAAAAACACACAATCTCCATTATAATAAGATATATGCAACGTTTCAGCTGATGTGGCTTCTGACATTCTTCAGGTGTTTCTTTGTCAAACTCGGGATCCTTCATGTCGTAACAGGGAGCCTTCACAGAATTTTTCGAACTGAACCCTTTATTTAATCCATTGCAATAGATTATTCTCATTCTGTTAACCATGACAATGGGTTTGGCTTGAAGTTCTATTAAGGCTCCTCTCATCTTTATTGTTATATATATACAGGGTGTCCCAGAAGTTGCGCACCATGTATGAAAATACATATAAAAAGTATAAAAAGACATGAATATCAATTTTATTCATCATAATCATAATAGATGCTCAAATTGTTCACCCTCTCCATTGATACATCAATTCTCTTTATAAAACTGTTTGAAATTTCTGTGTCTTAAGAATACGATGTACTGATGATTTGCTAATCGTAAGCTCCTGGCTTATTTTCCTTACTGATTTCACGGGGCTTCTAGCAAAATTCTCCAAAACCATAGTTGATGTTGCTTCATCAGTTGCACTCTTTCGTCGACCACATCTCTCGCGGTCAGCAACTGAGCCAGTTTCTTGGAAACGTTTTATCAAACGGCAGATAGTGGTATGGTTTGATGGTTTTTTTATCGCTTGGGGTGAGTGCGGTTGAATTCTTCAGCTACAGAGCGGTATGTAGCTCCAAACATAAAAACCAATTTAACTCTTTCTTGTATTGTTAATTTCTCACCCATATCCAATAAAATCTGACCCCTCCCCCCCAAAAAAACATGGTGCGCGACTTCTGGGACACCCTGTATACAACTAGCAAAAGTAACTGGTTCATGACCGGACTTACATTTTTTTTCATTATCAATGAATGAATTTTATAATGCGTCAGTTATTTTATTTCAAAACTTTCTGATTTGGCTGGATGTGGTGGGTCTGTCTTGGAAGTTCAAGACTCAACTCATTTCAACAGAAGTGGAGTAGGGTGGGGTGGGTCAGAGGGGTCTGTTTACAATATTTTAAAATTTTCTTTTTAATTATTGAATTTTATTGCTTAATTAGTAAAAAATAAAAGCCAAATTTTGTGTGTTTCTTAGTTATAAGCATGTCATGGCGAATGCAAGATTTCAAATCTGAGTGACACTTCTTTTCGGAGTTATAAATCGACATGTACATACCAAACTTTCTTTTATATATATAGATGTACCCTCTAGCCTTCTTCAGGTGTTTCTTGTTGAACTTGGGGAGTCTTCATGTCAAATTCAGGAGCCTTCACAGAACAAAAAAGGAAATTAAAGGCTCCTGAGTTTAATAAGAAGGTTCTCAAGTTTCAACAAGAAACACCTTAAGAAGGTCGGAGAGCTCATCGGCCAAAACGGTGTTATAGGTGATATACCCTATAGACTAATGGAATGCGCCGACGGTTACTATAAGTAACAGGAACAATTATGACTTGTAGAGTAAGCCAATGTGAATCAGCTCATAACTATTGTCGGACGTAATTCCCACTTCTCTGTACTGTAATTGTCTACTCTTTTGTTAATACATTTCCCTACATTTGTTACCCGTCGTTTTGTTCTTATTTTGACCCCTTAAAACCCCACAACAACAGCAATAAAGATGGCACCAGTCTGAAAAATCTAAATAATATAAATTATCAAGCTTCATCACAAAAATTTAGACCCATAATGTCAGATATTTATTTTTCATTGAAACATTTAATTAAAAGTTAAAAATAAATTATGAATGTATTTTATTATTAACTAGCAAAAGAATAAAACGCTATCCAGACAATGTAAATTAATTTTGAAAGATATTGTTTGAGGGGGTGGAAGTTAAAAAATTCAATGTCAGAGGGTTTGTATCATAAGTAAAATCATCAAATTTATTAAAAGAAGAAAGAACAAAAAAACAATTTGAAATGAAACTTAGTTCTGTCCCCCTCAAATAAAATGTTGCGTGCATCTATTAATTATTGATTAAATAGTTATTTTGAATATTTTACACATAAATCTTACACAAAATCGTAGATATTTATAAATAATTTTTTTCCATTTAAGTAATACAATTCTTTAATTTTATAGTTTATATAGTTTATTTATTTAAAGAATATATAGTTTATTTATTACAATGGAAAGGAGTCAAACTTTGAATTATAAGTAACAGATTTGATTTATTTCATTAATATTGTTCTTTATGTATTAACGATTTTGGTAATTGTAACATAGTTTTGGTTTCAGACAAATAGAGACTGAATCTCCATTATTAATAGATACCTTCCTGCATTTGTATTATCTGTGTTATTCGGACTATTGTCCCCATCTTCATTGTTATTTGTACAACGTTTCGGCCGATATGCCCTCCGGCCTTCTTCAGGTATCTCTTGTCGGACTCGGGAACCTTCTCGGACTCGGGAACTTTCTTGTTGTAATCGGTAGCCATCACGGAACTTTGAACCTAACCCTTTATTTAGTCCAAGGGGGTATCCTGTTCTCATTCCGGTAACCATAGCTGAGGTAGAAGTTTTGTTAATTATTTTTCTATGTTACTGCCTCTACTCAGGATTGAACTCGGGATCCAGAGATAACTGTCACTTAGAACTGTCTTAACCTAACTACCTTATCCACTAGGCCATGTGTCCAATTGTTGTACAAATAACAATGAAGATGGGGACAATAGTCCGAATAGCGCAGATGATACTAATCATCAAGCCTCATCTCAAATATTCAGAGAAATACTTTCTGCATTTATTTTAATAAAAGATATTAACAATTGAATTTATTTTAATGGATAACAGAATTAAATGAATATTTTTTCTCCACTTTTTAGGAAGACAGATGTCATGAACCTTCTTGAGAGTGCAGGCTTCTCTCGAAGTAATCCTTACTATATTGTTAAACAAGGAAAAGTAAGTATCTTGTTTTCTTTTCTATTTCATATTCAGTTATCAGAGATGCTGAAAGGTACACGTTCTGCATCATTGATGCATAAAAATCTAAAAGGACACAGTAAAATAGTATTATTGCGTCCCAGTGTTTTTTGTTTTTTTTTCTTCCCCCACTTTTTCCCGCAAACTATAAATACATTTCGATATTTTCTTGGAAATGAATTACACACTATGGAGTACAAGGTAGGGGTTAGACGGCTTTAGTTGTTCATAGATAAAAACTCTTTATTAAGAAACTTTAGTTGGGACCCATCCAAATCAAATATATGCGTCCCAAGACACACTAGATTAAAAAGCTCTCAGCATCACTGAGTTATACAAGCATCAGTTTCTAGCAAGATTATCTTCTAAGTTAATTCTGTTAAGGAGGCATGTGTTGTGTAATGGTTATCATTGTAGGAAATGGACAATGGCAAACTGAGTTCAAATCCTGGACAAAGCTGTTTGCATTTCACATAGTGCTAATTAACTCAGTCAGTAGAGTGTCTGCCTAGGAATCACAAGATTTGGGGTTTGATACTGGCCCTTGCCAACTCAGCGTATGAGTAGCACAGGGATCTGTGCGGTAAAGTAAGGAGCTGATGGTAGGCGTGGCGCTCCACCTCAGATACAAAAAACAATCTCCTTAATCTAGCGCTAGTGAAAAGGGGATAGATTCCCTCGCTGATTGGCTGGTACCGACATTAGGCCACCCCGACGACTTTACTTACTTATTACTTAAGTACCGTAAAAGAAATTTTAATGACCATTCCGTTGCCAATTTTGGAGAAATAAAAACAAACAGAAAACTGCTTTTAGTAAGTGCATAGTTTTGAAGAGTCCTATTATAATATAGCTATAGTATCTAAAAAATAAAATCATAAAAAAGATTCATCAATTTTCGATAAAGAGTAAGTGTATAGTTTCATCTTTTGATTGAATGATCTCATTTTCTTTTTACAGATCAACCAAATGGCTACAGCTCCTGACTCCCAACGTCTCAAGCTGCTGAGAGAAGTTGCAGGAACCCGTGTGTATGATGAACGCAAGGAAGAAAGTAAAGTGATCCTCAGAGAAACAGGTAAAAAAAAAATGTTAATTTTGGCATTTTTTTTTTCTTTTGTTTTTCTCCCCCAATGTTCAAAAATATATCCAGGATGTGGCAGAAATACCTCCCACATTTTAACTCTTTCTATTTTAACTACCAAATTTTCCCCACTGCGAAAGGATCAAGTACCAGTTTTAGTGTTCATTAACAGACAAAACAAAAGATGGCTCCGCCCTGTCGCCTGGGGCGTTAGAATGCACCTCTGCAGAGGGGTAAGACTCCCCCAATGGGGCCACCTGTTGACTGTGGGTGGTGACCCATGATGCTTAAGGATAGAGCCCAGGTGGATGAGCAGTTCATGACTTGCAATACTCCACTTTGGCCATATCTTGGGCTAGACGGGTGGTCATGTCAAGCCCTAGCACCTATTTGATTTTCCCAACCCTATTGCCCTTATGGCAAGCCCCAACCCCTTTTTATCATATGGGTGCTAGAAGGCGGTGACTGAGGGTCTACATGTCCTGGGAATGACGTTAAACTCTATCTGATGGGGAGGTTCCAGTTTTGGAGGTTTGGGGAATGTGGAGCACCCCTTCATCACCATTGCTCCCTGCTCCACTCTGACCCGGAGTGGTAGTACCTGTTAGGGTCCATCTATGGGTTAAATAGAAAAACATGAGTTGATAAACAAAATTGTATTATGCATTAAGAATGAATTAATTTCACAACTTTGTCAGCATTAAATGACCCACTGAGGTTGATATGCCGTAAAAAAAAATTGTTGCTGATTTTTAACAGCTTATAAGATTCAGCTGATCTAGTTATCTTGATTGGTTGAATTTAAAAGGTTGACTTTGTGGAAGAAAGTAAACGGCTGAGTCTCTTAGGATGAGAAAATACTAAAATACTTCCTTTTTCTTTTTTTTCTATTTTTTTTTTCTTTTTTTGTAGAGGGCAAACGTGAAAAAATCAATGACCTGCTGAAATACATTGAAGAACGTTTGAAAACTCTGGAGGAAGAGAAAGAAGAACTAAAAGAATACCAGAAATGGGATAAAATGAGAAGGTTGGTGTTTTGAGAAATAAATCATATTCAATTTTAAAACTAATTGCTTATTTAAAAAGCAAGTGGAATAATAATGATAATAAACATTATTATTATTACTAATGATTGATTGGCTGATTGCAAACATGTGCATATACAACAAGTATACACTAACTCAAAAGTGCACTGTGTAACAGTTATAGTCGTAAGAAATAGACATGGTTGTTAGGATAACTGAGTTATTGGAGAAGATCAACTTAGGTACTTGTTGATAATTTGCATACAAGCATATTATTATATAGATTGAAATTACAGAATATCACTACTTCTAAGTTATCTCACAAAATGATATATATAGGATTGGAATGAAAGTCTTGTCTGATACAAAATAGTATTTATTTAACCAATTTAATTTGTTGTCTTTATTGATGTAAATTTGTTAAATAAATGCTATTTTGTATTGGACAAGACTTTCGTTCCAATCCTATATATATTTATGTCTTTATGTCTAACTTTGATACAGCTTTAAAATAAAGCATGGTTGGCCACCAACAAATTATCAGTCGTATGGAAATCCGACCTCCCTAACAAGCTAAAGAGACGATTCTTCCAGGCTGTGGTTATATCAGTACTGCTGTATGGCTGGCTGTACCACTTGGACCCTAACGAAGCGCCTTGAGAATAAGCTAGAAGGGAGCTGCACAAGAATGCTGCGAGCGGTCCTGAATAAGTCGTGGAAACAGCACCCCACAAAGAAGCAACTGTATGGCCACCTGCCTCCCATATCACAAACCATACAAGTAAGGAGGGTTAGGCATGCAGGACACTGCTGGAGAAGCAAGGATGAGCTCGTAAGCGACGTACTACTGTGGAAGCCAACACATGGACATGCTAATGTGGGTCGCCCAACCGGGACCTACATCGACCAACTATGTAAGGATGCTGGCTGCTGCGCAGAGAAGCTCCCAGAGTCGATGAATGATAGGGAAGGTTGGCGAGAGGTCGTCATGGATATCCGTGCAAATTGCGCGACATGATGATGATGATGATGTCAAGCTTTGGAGGTTTTTCTTTTTGAGGAGTGAGACTCGAAGGTTTAGAAATGAATTAACGTAATTTTTTAATGAAAATATGTTTTTATAAAATTTTTTAAAGGATCTTCTAGTTTATGATGTGAGCGTTTTATTGGATTTCTTGTGTCAGCTGTTTTCTTTTTTTTTTTTTTTCTCTCCAATTTTTTTCATTCACATAAATGTGTTCTGAAGAAGACGAATGGTTTAATGCCTTCTATTATTGTTTTTTATTTTTTTTAAATGATTTTATTTAGATTGCATTGTATTTACATTATATTGTCAAAACACGCGTGTCAGCACATACTATATTATAATTCTTCCACTTAGCTATATTGTTTTTCCTTTTATCTTTCTTCAAGATTTGTCGGATCTAATTCCATTTTTGTAACTCACACTAAATGATATGTAAATTTTTCTTTTTTTTTTTTTTTTTTTTTTCAGATCCTTGGAAATACACAATTCATGACCATGAATTACGGGATACAAGAAAAAAAACTGGATGAGGTAAGATTTGATAAAAAATAAAAAAAAAAAAAAAAATTTATACTGAAATAGATATAAAGAATGAAATTGAAATTGATTGCACAATGGCTATCACAACCCTTCCGCGTGGCGTTATAAAAAAAACCCCACAAAAGCATGGGGAGATGAATCCACAAGTGATCGGACAGTATGAAGGTGGTTCCAGAAATTCCACAGTGGAAATGAGTCTTGAAGATGAAGAACGTAGAGGACGGACATGCAGTCTTGACAATGAACAATTGCAGGCAGTTGTTGAGCAAAATCCACGACAAAGTGTCAGAGAGATGTCTCAGACACTTGGTGTCAGCATTGCAACAGTTTCACGCCATTTACAGAGTATTGGAAAGGTGAAAAAGCTCGATAAATGGGTTCCTCATGAGCTCAATGAGCACCAAAATCTTAGGTGGTTTGAAATGTACTCGATGCTCAGTTTGCGTAACACCAATGACCATGACCGAATAGTCACTTGTGATACAAGACCTTACCACATCCTCCATATTCTCCCGATCTTTCACCTACTGATTATCATTTTTTTAGGCACTTACGCACATTTTTAAATGGTAAAACTTTTCGTGGAATCATCATTTAAAGATTTTGTTGCATCACAGCCAATAACATTTTACCAACGCGGAATAAATGACCTTGTGGATCAATGGCAGAGATGCATAGCTGCCCAAGGCTCGTGTTTTGACAAATTTTAACATTTCTACTGTTAATGTTTCAACAATAAATGTATGTATTTGAAATCGGCCATTATTTTTGTAACAACCTAATAGTTTCCTCCAGACATACATACACATTAACTGCCCTTTATATATATATATATGAATTTGATATATTGAAAAAAAAACAAATGATGTTTACAAATGCATGGGATCATCAGGAGAGAATGTGCATCGTTTATATATATCATATATATATGTATAGATTTTTAAAAAATTTTTTATTTTTTAAAATTTTTTTATTGCTAATTATTTTTCCCCTCTGCTGTGAAGGATATTTGAGCAAGTTTCTTTCGACTGATTTTTTTGATTTTTCTATCTTTCTATCTTTTCTATATATATCATATATATATATGTATAGATTTTTTTTTTTTTAATTTTTTTTTTTTATTGCTAATTATTTTTCCCCTCTGCTGTGAAGGATATTCGAGCAAGTTTCTTTCATTTTATTTATTTATTTTTTTCTATCTTTCAGCTGCAAGAGAAAAGAGAAAAACAGTGGCAAAATAAGCCAAAGGCTACGAGACAACCAGCAGCAAGCCAACGACCAAGTGAAGGTAAGATTTGATTTAAAAAAAAAAAAAGAAAAAAGAAATTTATACCGAATTGATTCTGTAAGTGTTAAGGGAGATAGCTCTTTTCTAATGAACAATATAGCTCTTTACTATTGGGTAGTTAGTAAAGCCAACATCAGAAAGGGCATGAACAGGATGAAGAAGATAAGAACAAGATGATTGCATGACACACGTCTTCTCCATATAAATCCTCCTATACCATGATCAGTGAGAAATAAAACTGAATATTGTTAATATTTCTCTGAATTTTTGAGATGAGGGTAGATAATTTGTATTATTCAGACTATTGTCCTCACCTTCATTGTTATCTATAGGGCTGATTTAGCTCAGTTGGTAGAGTGTCCGATTAGGAAACACAAGGTTTCTGGTTTGATACTGGCCTTCGTCAACTCAGCGTATGAGTAGCACAGGGATCTATATATTAGGAGCTGATTGATGGTAGGTGTGCTGCTCAACCTCAGATTAGTTAAACACTCAACAATTTTTTACAATGAACAAACAAATAATGTATTTTATTAAAAATGCTGTGTGACAATGTCTTTCTTTTAAAAAAGAAAGTATTTTTTTTCTTTTTTTTTTTTTTTTTTTTTCATTAACATAGTTGTAAAATACACAATGTCCATGGGCCCTCCCAACAGAGCTTTAGTGTTCAGCTAGAAACCACAAGGTTCCTAGTCGATACCAGCATTCGCCAACTCAGCGTATGAGTAGCACAAGGATCTATGCAGTAAAGTAAGGAGCTGATGATAGGTGTGGCACTCCACCTCAGATACAAAAACAATCTCATTGGTGTAGCGCTAGTGAAAAGGGAATACTAGCGCATACTGACTTTAGGCCACCCCAACGACTTACATACCCTGCAGAGGGAGGGCATCCCTTCATGGCATAGTGATTAGCAAGATCAAGTCTCTGAATAGCAAGAGAGATCCACTCTGGGTGCTCAATACTTGCGACCTTATGTCACATCTTGCCTGTGGCAAATGGGTTGGGTAAATATCTGACCAGGATTGAACCTGCAGCCTAGAGATAAGTGTCTCTAAGAACTGTATTAACTCAACATCTATATTCACAACGCCATGTGTCCAATTGACCATTCTTGACTGATAAATTATTTATTTATTTATTGATCTACTAGGAAAAAAGAAGACGTGATTAGGGTCTAGAGTTAGTGTAATGGGAAAATAAATAAATAATTTATCAGTCAAGAGTGGTTCCCCTTTGATCATGTTAGACTTATAGGAAATAACCCAAACACCAATCTACAAGTAGAATGACGGAAACCTCACTTCCGGCTTTGACAAAGCAAAGGGGAGCAACTCTATTTTTGTTAGGTTTACCTAACACTAGTTGTCTTAATATTCCATAAATCTTAATTGCAACAAACAGCTGTATATCTTTGTGATTGATCGTTACTCTTTTGTTGTTGTCTTTTGCAGTCGATAAACAAAGAATTGCGTGAGTTGAAGACGCGCATGCAGGGTTTGTTAGAGGAGAAGGATACTCTGTCCCATGAGTATCAGGACTTGACAAAGAAAAAGGCCAAAGTGGAACTGACCATGAAGGACATTCAGGAGGAGATTGAAGGAGACAAAAAGTCAAGAGTAAGTTGATTGTTTTGATGTGCAGATACACTAACATTGAACATTCTGTTAGGAAAGACAAACAACACACATATTAAATGAATATAAGAATAGTGGGTATTAGTTTATAAACAACACTAAATCCTTATAATGTATTAGTGCATCCAGATACACTAACATTGAACATTTTGTGAGGAAAGATAAACAACACACATATTAAATGAATATAAGAATAGTGGGTATAAGCTTATAATTGATTGTTTTGATGTGCTGATAAAAACAGTACGAGCATATAAGAGTATTAGCTTATAATCAACACTAAATCTTTATAATGTATTAGTGCATCGATAGATACATTAACATTGAACATAGTGGATGCACTAATAATATATTATAAGGATTTACTGTTAGTTATAAGCTAATACCCACTATTCTTATATTCATTTAATATACAAGTTGTTTGTCTTTCTTTACAGAATGTTCAGTGTTAGTGTATCTATTGAACATTCTGTGAGGAAAGACAAACAACACGCATATTAAATAAATATAAGAATAGTGGGTATAAGCTTATAACTGACACTAAATCCTTATAATGTATTAGTGCATCCCTAGATACACTGAACATTGAACATTCTGTGAGGAAAGACAAACAACATACATTAAATGAATATATGAATAGTGGGTATTAGCTTATAACCAACTCTAAATCCTTATAATGTATTAGTACATCCATAGATACACTTACACTGAACATTCTGTGAGAAAAGACAAACAACACACACATTAGATGAATATAAGAATAGTGGGTATTAGTTTATAAACAACACTAAATCCTTATAATGTATTAGTGCATCCATAGATACACAAACATTGAATATTCTGTGAGGAAAGACAAACAACACACATATTAAATGAATATAATAATAGTGGGTATTAACTTATAGCTAACACTAAATCTTATTATAATGTGTGTTTTTCTGTCTGTAACCGAAACTATATTACTACTCGTTATAATTCCCTTAGTTATTAATGTCCCTTTCTCCATGATTTTATTTTAATTTAAACCTCAATTATTAATAAAATTGTTTTACATTATTAATACTGTTAATACTTATAGCTAACACTAAATCTTTATAATGTATTAGTGCATCCATGGATACACTAACACTGAACATTCTGTAAGGAAAGACAAACAACACACATATTAAATGAATATGATAATAGTGGGTATAAGCTTATAACTGACACTAAATCCTTATAATCTATTAGTGCATCCACAGATACACTAACATTGAACATTCTGTGAGGAAAGACAAACAACATACATTAAATGAATATAAGAATAATGGTTATTAGCTTATAACCAACACTAAATCTTTATAATGTATTAGTGCATCGATAGATACACTAACATTGAACATAGTGGATGCACTAATAATATATTATAAGGATTTACTGTTAGTTATAAGCTAATACCCTCTATTCTTATATTCATTTAATATGCATGTTGTTTGTCTTTCTTTACAGAATGTTCAGTGTTAATGTATCTATTGAACATTCTGTGAGGAAAGACAAACAACACGCATATTAAATGAATATAAGAATAGTGGGTATTAGCTTATAGCTAACACTAAATCCTTATAATATATTAGAGCATCCATGTATACACTAACACTGAACATTCTGTTAAGAAAGACAAACAACACACATATTAAATGAATATGATAATAGTGGGTATAAGCTTATAACTGACACTAAATCCTTATAATGTATTAGTGCATCCATAGATACACTAACATTGAACATTCTGTGAGGAAAGACAAACAACACACATATTAAATGAATATAATAATAGTGGGTATTAACTTATAGCTAACACTAAATCTTATTATAATGGAGATTGTGTGTTTTTCTGTCTAACTGAAACTATATTACTACTCGTCATAATTCCCTTAGTTATTAATGTCCCTTTCTCCATGATTTTATTTTAATTTAAACCTCAATTATTAATAAAATTGTTTTACATTATTAATACTGTTAATCATATCTACATAGTAAAAACATGCAATTATATTTATATATACAACAAAATAGTGGTTTACAATGTGAACGGGAAGGCTAATTTGCATATTGATATTAAAAATTTGATTTTAATAAATATGTGCTTAGTATCATTGATTTCTAACTGTTTGGTTTTATTTTAATGAATATAAGCAAAAGTCTCTTCAATGAATCTTAAATGAAATCTGTTAACAAAAAAAAAAAAACTGTTATTTTATTCTTTACTTCCTCTTATAACTAAATACTTAAATTAGAAAAAATAACAATGAAAGACGAGAGTGATGGAAGAGTAAGTTTCAGTTGTTCTATTTATACCTGCCCTCTGTTTCAAATCTTTTTATCTGCATTCTTATTTAGTTTCATTAGCCTTTCTAATTTGATATAATATTTTATTACATTAAAACTTAAATACTTGCATCCGGAGGGTGCATTTATTTGCTAGTCCTTATAATGTATTAGTGCATCCATGGGTACACTAACACTGAACATTCTGTGAGGAAAGACAAACAACACGCATATTAAATGAATATAATGATAGTGGGTATTAGCTTATAGCTAACACTAAATCCTTATAATGTATATTATATAATATTATATAATGTATTAGAGCATCCATGGATAAACTAACATTGAACATTTGGTGAGGAAAGACAAACACGCATATTAAATGAATATAATAATAGTGGGTATTAGTTTATAACCAACACTAAATGCTTATAATATATTAGAGCATCCATGGATACACTAACACTGAACATTCTGTGAGGAAAGACAAACAACATACATTAAATGAATAGTGGGTATTAGCTTATAGCTAACACTAAATCCTTATAATGTATTAATGCATCCATGGATACACTAACATTGAACATTCTGTTAAGAAAGACAAACAACATACATTAAATGAAAATAAGAATAGTGGGTATTAGCTTATAGCTCACACTAAATCCTTATAATGTATTAGTGCATCCATGGATACACTAACACTGAACATTCTGTTAGGAAAGACAAACAACATACATTAAATGAATATATGAATAGTGGGTATTAGTTTATAACCAACACTAAATCCCTATAATGTATTAGTGCATCCATAGATAAACTAACATTAAACATTCTGTGAGAAAAGACAAACAACACGCATATTAAATGAGTATAAGAATAGTGGGTATTAGCTTATAACCAACACTAAATCTTTATAATGTATTAGTGCATCCATAGATACACTAAGACTGAACATTTTGTAAAAAAGACAAACAACACGTGTGTTAAAATTCTAGTTGCCATTTTTGGCGTTTAGTTTCTCTATTGGTAAATCCAAATTGGTATTCAGTTTGGGTACAGTTGGTTAATCCTTGTTCAGTTCCTTGAAATCCTCGGTAGAAAAAAAGTGTGGTATTGGTTGATGCTCTTTTTGGCAGAAAGTTTTGAGTATTCCCTGAAATCCTAGGTCGTAAAGAATGTAGTTTCAATGAAGCGTTGGTGTCAGCACTTGAGTTGAGTAAAGTTTGTTGACACCAGCTCAAGTGGAATCTACACTTGATTAATGAACCTTTGGATGATCTGACAAGACAAAGAGGACTGAACCCACATAAAAGCGACAAACATTTTCATTTATTAAAAAGTAGTTGGATGGTCAACCAAAGCGTTTACGCTAGCCAAGGTCTTTGCTGAGAAGATTTGCACCCCTCTCTCTACCTTAATCCTGTGTTAATTTGGAGCTGTTGCTGACAATGAAACAATATTCACTATAATTTGTCATCCAAGGTATTTTCTTTAAGTGTATCCTTTTGATGAAATCGGCCATTTCATCTGCTTCTGTGTCTAGCCACAAGCAATGATCTACAAAGCTGTATCTAACCAAACCAACCAGATTTTTGTTTTTGTAAAAGAAAAAAATGCCTCACTCAAATAAGGATGAGGTGGTCTACTAATTTTTTTCTTTTTTACACGATCGCCCTCAAAAAAAAAAAAAAAATTAAAATTGGATCTATATTGAAAAAACAACAATAATACATTAAATTTTATCTATTTTAAGATATTTAAATTTAAAAACCCAGAAAAATATTAAAATTGATTCTATATTGAAAAAAACTAACAATAATACATTAAATTTGATATATTTTAAGACATTTTAAAACTACTTTCATTTTCTTCAAATTTAAATCTGAAAACCTTTGATATATCTGAGGTGGTCACTACTAGAATAAAGCTGTCCTAATTAGTGATCATCCTCCACACATTAATACATTAATTAATTAATTGTGCTTTTTTGTAAAAAAAAATGTAATGTGTGAAAATAAACAATTTTAATTTTAATTTTTTTTATTTAAGCCACGATGCTACTTATTGCAAAACTTTTGACTTTTGACTAATTCAATCTTTTTGTTAATTTTTTTTTTGTGTGTGCTTTTATTGAGTTGTGTACATAATTTGTGCTTTTGTCGCTTGTTCTAGAAAAAATCTGAAGACGACTTAAAGAAGATTGACGAGAAGATTAAGAGGTGTGAAGATCAGCTGCAAAACATCATCCCTATGTACGAGGCTCAAAAAAATCGTGAGGAAAACGCTGCACAGCAGTAAGTATCAATTTGAAATGCTTAAAAGTTTACCCCCCACTATTGTTATTTTACTTCTTTCTCTTTCTTATACCCTAGAAAATAGCGTGTAAATTGATAATATAAAATATTAGTGTAAAAACACTAGTATTTTATTGTTATCAATTTTTAATAGCTTTTTGCGTCTTTGAAAACACTGCAGTGGTCAGATATGATACATCTTATTTTGCAAGGGGAAAATGCAGTAGTTTTTGCTGTATGAGGATTTTAATATATCCCCCTTTTTTTATAGGAATTATATTTTTGAAATTTTAGAAAATAAACAAAACTTCTTTTTATTTTAATTTTTTGATTATATTTAAATTTAGATTTTTTTCCCCTTTTATTTAAAAAAAATCATATTTTTTTATTTAATTTTTTGATTTCACTTCTCCTCCTCTTCCTCTTCTAATAATAATAATAATAATAATAATAATAAGGATAAGAAACTGACTTACAAAGTTCTATTGACTCTATACTATTCCTATTTGGTCTGATGATCGTGTTGGCAAATGCCAAATAAAATACAGCCTCAACCGGGGAATGTGTTGAGATTTGTTTCCTAATTCTTCAGTTGTCAACCCTCATCATTATTAGATGTAAATTAAAAAAGTAAAATATAGAATATATATAAAAATAAGAATTCTTTTCTTAAAAAAGAATAAAGTAATAAAAAAGTCAAAATTAAAAAAAAATGTAAAAAAATCCCCCTCAAAAAGCATGCAAAATATTAAAATTGGATTTATATTGAAAAAAACAATAAACATAGTAATAAAAAAGTAAAAATTTAAAAATTAAATTTTTTTTTTTTAAATACCCCCCCAAAAGCATGTAGCTAGTAAAGCTATGAGTAAATGAAAAAAAATAGCAAAATCTTTGGTAATCTAATATGAAAGGCAAAAAATAAAGAAAAAATCTTGAGACCTAGTCCCACTAAGAAAGCAATAAGTGATCATTAATCGACTAGGCAATGAGATAATTTTTAAATATATATACATGCACAAACATGTACATGGATGGTATTTATTAATCTATATACATAAAAATGTAAAAAAATAACTCAAATTTGTTTATTCAGTTAGTTACTGAAATTATATATTTAATATATATTATTTATATAATTTGTCATTATTTTGCTTACTATTTTATTTTATTTAATTTATATTTATTTTATTTTATTTTATTTTATTTAATTTATTTATTCAATTTATTTATTTTATTTATCTATTTTATTTAGCTTACTATTTTATAATAATCTATATTATTCATACTAGCAAATATATGCACCCTCTGGGTGCAAGTATTTAAGTTTTAATATAATAAAATATCATATTAAATTAAAAAGGCTAATGAAAATGAATAAGAATGCACATAAAAAGATTTGGAACAGAGGGGGTATAATCGAAAAATAGAACAACTTTGAAACTAACTCTTCCATCATTTTCCATTACTCCCGTCTTTCATTGGTAAATTTTCCTAATTTAACTATTTAGTTAAAATAGGAAGTAAATAATAATATTACAGTTATTTCTTCTTGTTAATGAATTTTTTTCAAGATTTATCCCCGAGATTGTTGCTCATATTCAATAAGAAAAAAACCCCAAACAATTTGAAATCAGTAATACTAAGCATGTATTTATTAAAATCAATTTTTTAAGATCAATATGCAAATTAGCCTTCCCATTCATACTGTAAACCGCTCTTTTGTTGTATATTTAAATACAATTGCATGTTATTAGTATGTAGATATGGTCAACAGTCTTAATGATGTAAAACAATTTTATTAATAATCGAGGTTTAAATAAAATAAAATCCTGGAGAATGTGATGTAAAAAACAAAAGGAATTGTGATCTGTGTAGTAATATAGTTTCGGTTACAGACAAAAAAACACACAATCTCCATTATAATAAGATATATATATATATTTAAATTTCATGTAAACTTATTAGAATATTTTGTAGCTATTGTTTGATTTCTAAACAAATTTGTTTCCTGTTTTTTAATAGGCTGTGTCTTGCTGAACAGAGGCGTAAGGAGTTGTATGCAAAACAGGGGCGTGGCAATCAGTTTACCTCTCGTGAAGAGAGGGATACTTGGATTAAAAAGGAGCTGAGGTCACTCAACAAAGCTATAAGAGATAAAGAAGACCAAGTAAGACGTGTTTTTTTCTTCTTTTTTTTTCCATTCATATATTTTCGTATAGGGAGAGATGAATGACATAGAAAATGCATTACCTTCTCTGCCCCATATTAGTTGTTACATCTATCTATATCTATCCTGCCCAGTTGGCTGGAGCATTAGAATGCACCTCTGCAGAGGGGTAAGACTCCCCCAATGGAGCCACCTGTTGGCCGTGGGTGGCGACCTGTGATGCTTAAGCATAGAACCCAGGTTGATGAGCAGTTCATGACTTGCAATACTCCACTTTGGCCTTATCTTGGGCTAGACGGGCGGTCGGAGAGGCCCCTTCCGATCAATCGGCTGGTCACGTCAAGCCCTAGCACTTATATGATTTTCCCAACCCTATTGCTCTTATAGCAAGCCCCAACCCTTTTTATCATATGGGTGCTAGAAGGCGGTGACTGAGGGTCTACATGTTCTGGGAATGGCGTTAAACTCTATCTGATGTAGAGGTTCCAGTTTTGGAGGTTTGGGGAATGTGGAGCACCCCTTCATCACCATTGCTCCCTGGTCCACTTTGACCCGGAGTGGTAGTACCTGTTAGGGTCCCATCTATGGGTTGAATAGAAAAACATGAGTTTATAAACAAAATTGTATTATGCATTAAGAATGAATTTATTTCACAACTTTGTCAGCATTAAATGACTCACCGAGGTTGATATGCCGTAAAACAAAACAAACCAAACCATATCTATCTATACATATATAAAGGGCAGTTGTGTGTATGTGTATGTCCAGAGGAAACTTCGAAAATAAAACAATTAACAAACAAAGTAAATATATATATACACATTAAATATCACCAGGGCTTGGTTTTTTAGCAAAAATGATAAAGATTTGATTTATATTTGTGAAAAGGTTCAAAAAATAAAATTTAAATGATAACAGAATGGAATATTTCTTTGCACTTAATATTTTGAATAGTAGACATTAATGTTTATTTTTAGAGTGGCTGGATCAATGCAAGGTCTTTTTTTTTTTTTTTTTTTTTTTTTTTTACTTGGGGATTTTAATGGGTCATCCAATGAGGATCCAACTCACAATTAAGTAATAATGGATCCGCGGGACTAACTTTTAAAAAAATCCCTCCTCTACCCTGGTGATGCCGGGTGGCCGCTTCTAGTATGCATATAAATTTCTTACGCTAAACGTAGCCACTATTATGGGAAAGCAGTTCTATAAACAAGATGTAAAAAAAAAATTGCAACACTCTGAAAATTATTAGTATTAGATAGAAATACTTGAAACCATATAATTGTGTAAACAATACAGAAAATAAAATAGCCACAATTTTTGAAAATTATTAGTATTAGACAGTGTTATGACCTGTTTAGTGGGCAATAAATAAATACTCAACACGGAGATAAAAGTAAAAAACAGATGTATTCAACACATCAAGTACAAAATGAGGAGGGTTTCATTGGTACAACATACACGAAGACATGCACTTGCTACTTCCCACTTGAGCAGCTTTGCTCTGCTAAATATACCCTTTGGGTAAGTCCATTGTTCTGGTCATAGGTGAGTCACCTACAACAGACAGAAATACTTGAAACCATATAATTGTGTAAACAACTTAGTATAAAATAGGAATATTTGATATATAACTGCAAATTATTATTAACTTTTATGGGAGAGTGATGCTATAAGGCAGAAAATAAAATAGCCACAATTTTTGAAAATTATTAGTATTAGACAGAAATACTTGAAACCATATAACTGTAAACAACTTAGTATGAAATAGACTGGTTAAAAAGTGATAACATTATGTACTAGAATTTTTTATTTTTATTTTTGCAATAACCTTTTGTCTTTGAAAAGGCTACAGTGATCAGATATGATAGATTTAATGCTGCAAGGGAAAATACAGTAGTTTTTTTGGTTTTTTTTTATGAAGACTTTAATATATCCCTTTCCTTAAAGGAATTAGTATAACTTCTTGAAATTTAGAAAAAAATTGTTTATTTTAAGAGAGGAGAGAAGAAAAAAACAGCCGGGGGTCCAGTGAGCTTCGGCCGCTCGACTGATTAAGTAATTAACATCGTTGATCCCAGGGGTCATCCCTCCAAACACCTGCCCCCTCCTCATTTAAAGGGGCAGGGCTGGGTTTATTGCCTGGTGCCTGAAGCTCCCCCCACCTTTAGGGGAAATGCCGACAGGATCAACGCATTTTTTGCACCTGCCACCAATGAGCTTCAGTTCGTGTGTGGTCCCACATTAATAAGGCCTTGTGCCTAACCCATACAACGTGGGGTATGTGGTAAATAAATTTAATATACTTAAAAATTGACCTTGTGTCACATCTTGCTTGTGACTGTTCATACAAGGTGTTATTTTATTAATATTTTTGTGATGTCTAAGTTCTCACTAAATTTAAGTGAGAGAAATAATCTCAAAATATTTAAGGAATACTTTAAACTATTTGTTTTTGTCAGCAAAATGATTAATTTGTTTAAATGAAAAGTAAAAAAAATGATTGAAAGAGATTTTTTTTAATGTTTATTTCAGATTCGTCGTTTGGAAGATGACTTAGAAGGTGACAAGAAAAAAGCTGGTGAGCTCGAAGTCAAAGTCAAGGTTTGTAAATTCTAACAAATAGATTTAAAAAAAAAAAAACTTGAAAGAACTAAAATTCTATTTGATTGAGCTGTAATAAAATCACATGAGTTTTAAGGACGTCTGCAAGAATGATCTTGGGTACTTTGGCATTACCCCTTCCAGCTGAGAAAATTTGGCTCAGGACCGCGCTTAGTGGCGGTAGGTTCTGTTCATGTCTGAAGTCACCCTGGCGCAACACCATGAAGCCAAGAGGTCCAGAAGAAAGCGGTGGCAACAAAGCACTGGCACATCAACATCTTTAGTGACAGCCTTCACATGTGACATCTGTGGTCAAGGCTTTTTTTTTAACATTGGACATCACAGTCACAGGAAATGCTGTAACTTCAGGGGTGCAAGAATTATATAGTCTTCCGAGACTGCAATGCCGATAATAAGTGATAATAAAATCAACTGCTATTAGAGGATTTTATTGTTGATTACCTCCCTTAATCTGGAGTTGTGTGCCCTTGATAATTGTAAATGGCCACCATCTTGAGTGAGCTAGTTCTTGATTTTATTGTGATTTGTTATACATGTTTATGACCTTGGTCTTTCTTTCTTTCCCTTGAAAAGGGCCAGTAAAGATACATTAGCCACTTTCACAATCTTGAATCGGACACCAGGAATATCACCCCCAGCATGACCTTTACGACCAAATCCAGCTACCAAGACTTTGTCATTTTCCTCAATAAAATTCAAACAAACCGTGATTTTCTTGCCGTTTTTAATCAGCTGCACTCTCACACATTTTCTGATAGCAGATTTGGGCTGTTTGGCTTCAACACCAACTTTTTCAAAAACAATTCCCTTAGCATGAGAAGAGCCACCAAAAGGATTGGCCTTGTATCGGGTACCTAAATTAGCTTTTTTGTAATCATTATCGTGCCATCTTTGCTTATGACGATGGTCTTTCAGTTTTCGAGCAGTTCTCAAACCTCTCGGCTTACCCATGATGGCGGCTTCAGCGTAAAATTTGACATTTATTGTTATTAAAAAAAACAAAAAACTAATAATCTAATTTCTCCAAAACTTCCTGTATTATTACTTGGTAAAAAATCAGCGAAAAAATATAAATCGGTAAAAATCTCATATATAATTTCTTTTTGGAGGTGCTTATGGATTCTCTAATGTTTGATGGGGCCAGTTTAGATCAGTTATTAGAGTGTTCGACTAGGAACCACAAGGTTCCAGGTTCAATATCGGCCCTCGCCAACTCAGCATATGAGTAGCACAGGGATCTGTGTGGTAAAGTAAGGGCTGGTGGCAGGTGTGGCACTCCACCTCAGATGCTAAAATAATCTCTTTGATCTAGTGCTAATGAAAAGAAGATAGACTCCCTCGTTGTCTGGCTGATACTGACTTCAGGTTACCCTGACAACTCTATGGTATAATGGTTATTGTCATACCGAGATGATGTTAGGTATGCATCCTGCGTCCCTGATGCATAAAAATCTGAAAGGATGCAGTAAAATCATATCCATGCATCAGGGCTTGATGTAAACGCTGTCTCGTTGTCCCGGGGACGATAAAAATTACATCCAGGACGATCAATACGTCATCCGGGACAGTTTGCTGGGGACGGTAAAAAAATTTTCCTAAAAGTTAGTACTACATTCCAATATTGGCCGTCCAATGATTGCCTGAATACTGACCTCAAAAAACGGTCTAGTTCTAGACTTAAAATTACTAATGGCAACAACACTGAAGAAATAGACACAGTCACACAGTATATATTTTTATGATTGGAAAATGTCCGCATAAAGATGGAAATAGAATAAATTTTAGATTATAAAATTTGTATTTTATTATTCTTGATTATAAATAAATGTTTCTGTCAACTGCTTCAGCTTTTTTTAATGTTTTATTACATGTTATTATGCTACTGATGACTGACAAGTATAGATAATGCTAATGAATTAAACAAAAATATTTTGAATACGGGACGGTCCAAACCCCATTCGAGGCAGTTGATAATTTTTGTTCGGGACGGTCATGAAAAAAGTTAGTGTTGGGACCTGCCATGCATCCTAGTGTTTTTTTTTTCTTCCATTACCATTTCAAGCTAACTGTAAATACATTTCAATAGTTTCTTAGAAACGAATTGAAGTTTGGGAACTATAAATTTTCCCGGGGACTCATTCAAAGCAAATATGTGTGTCCCGTGATGCACTAAATCAAAAAGCTATCTGCATCATTGCCCTTGGAAGGCATGAATCCAACTATTTTCCATCCAGCATTGAGTAAATAGTAGTGCAGACTGGGCTCTTTAACCTTAGTATGACAATTGGTCTTGGAGAAGATGTAAGTCAAATAGAAATCCTCTGTTATTTCTAAATCCTATTTATTTCCTTCTTCTTTTTTTTTATGTGCACAGGAAATCACCAACAAAATTGAACAAAATAAAGAAATCATCGATCAGAACAACAAAACTTTCTTTGATATGAAGAAGAAAAAAGACCAGTCACAGAATGAGCGAAAGTAAGTTGATTTAAAAAAAAGATTTTTAAAAATTTTTTAATTAAGTCAAATGGTTGATATTTACCACGTACTCCACGTGTACGGGTTAGGCAAAAGGCCCTATTAATGTGGGACCACCCACAAGCCGTGACTCAGGGGTGGCGGGTGCAAAAAATGTGTTGATCCCGTCTGCATTCCCCCTCAATGAGGGTGTTTCAGGCACTAGGCAATAAACCCAGCCCTGCCCCTTTAAATTGAGGGGGCAGGTACTACCTTGGGGGATGGAACCCTGGGGTCAATGATATTAGCTTGTAAGGTCCAGGGCTGATGTCACTGGACAGCCACCCCGCAAGATTATTATATTTTTTACATATTGAACTATTTCACAATAGCTCTTTATTTAATTCTGCTTGGTGAGAAATTAAAAATTCCTTTTTTTTCTTTTTTCAGTGCCTTATGGCGTCAAGAAAATATTCTGCAGCAAGAATTACAATCATGCCGAGAAGAACTAAGCAAAAAAGAACAAGCTTTAAGGTCAATAACTGGAAAGGTAATTATTCCTCATTTTTGTTTTTAATTCATTTTCACAATGTATAAACCTTTAATGGCACTATGACTATGCTACCAATGGCAACAAAGGGGGTTGGTAAATACACACACACACACACACACACACATATATATATATATATATATTATATATATATATATATATATATATATGCTGTTGGCACACATTGATGATGATAGAAGGATAACATGAGTTGTGACAAAAAAATAAAAAGATAAAGCAATAAAAATTCAAATAGTAGTTAGAATTATTAAGAATGTTTTTGAAATTGTTTTATCATTAATTTAAGATTTTATATTAATCTATTTTTGAATCAACTGTCAGGAGAAAATTATTGATTCATTAGGTCTTCAAGAAATTTGCAATAAAAATTTAAATGCTTAAAATTTAGGAAAAAAAAGGTTAAAATTGTAGCACTATTCATTAAAAAGGTTTTATTAGAAAACTCTACTTTATTTTAAAATTTGTTTCATAGACTTTTGATTAAATAGAATCTTTTTTAGTTATTTAGTTTGATGAAACCAAGTTACATAACATTTTGTAAAGTATTTGTGCAGATGGATTATTAGATTTGTTAAAGATTATTGTGCAGATAAATTAATGAATTTGTTATAGATTATCAAATGTGTGCAGATAAATTATTTAATTTTTTATAGATAATTAAATGTGTGCAAATAAATTTGTTCTAGATTATTAAATGTGTGCAGATAAATTATTGAATTTGTTATATATAATTAAATGTGTGCAGATAATATTGGATTTTTATAGATTAAATGTGTGCAGATAATTATTGAATTTGTTATAGATTATTAAATGTGTGCAGATAAATTATTGAATTTTTTATAGATAATAAATGTGTGCAGATAAATATGTTCTAGTTAGTAATTAAATGTGTGCAGATAAATTTTGAATTTGTTAATTATATTAAATGTGTGCAGATAAAGATTGGAATTTTTATAGATTAAATGTGTGCAGATAAATTATTGAATTTGTTATAGATTATTAAATGTGTGCAGATAAATTATTGAATTTGTTATAGATTATTAAATGTGTGCTGATAAATATTGGAATTTTTATAGATTAAAATGTGTGCAGATAATTATTGATTTTATATATAAATTAAATG
>CM042151.1:5585480-5656760 GCA_023376005.1 Doryteuthis pealeii
GGGGCGAAGAGATATTCTCTCTCACACGCAGATGCGCTCACTTCATTTATGCTCTGGCGGATGCGGCGTGTGACACACGGAGTAAAGCATATTATTATATAGATTGAAATTACAGAATGTCACTACTTCTAAGTTATCTCACAAAATGATATATATAGGATTGGAAAGAAAGTCTTGTCTGATACAAAATAGTATTTATTTAACCAATTTAATTTGTTGTCTTTATTGATGTAAATTTGTTAAATAAATGCTATTTTGTATTGGACAAGACTTTCGTTCCAATCCTATATATATTTATGTCTTTATGTCAAACTTTGATACAGCTTTAAAATAAAGCATGGTTGGCCACCAACAAATTATCAGTCGTATAGAAATCCGACCTCCCTGACAAGCTAAAGAGACGATTCTTCCAGGCTGTGGTTATATCAGTACTGCTGTATGGCTGTACCACTTGGACCCTAACGAAGCGCCTTGAGAATAAGCTAGAAGGGAGCTGCACAAGAATGCTGCGAGCGGTCCTGAATAAGTCGTGGAAACAGCACCCCACAAAGAAGCAACTGTATGGCCACCTGCCTCCCATATCACAAACCATACAAGTAAGGAGGGTTAGGCATGCAAGACACTGCTGGAGAAGCAAGGATGAGCTCGTAAGCGACTTACTACTGTGGAAGCCAACACATGGATATGCTAATGTGGGCCGCCCAACCAGGACCTACATCGACCAACTATGTAAGGATGCTGGCTGCTGCGCAAAGGAGCTCCCAGAGTCGATGAATGATAGGGAAGGTTGGCGAGAGATCGTCATGGATATCCGTGCAAATTGCGCGACATGATGATGATGATGATGATGTCAAACTTTGATGTTTTTTGAGGAGTGAGATTCGAAGGTTTAAAAATAAATTAACGTTATTTTTTAATGAAAAAATTTTTAAAATTTTTTAAAGGATCTTCTAGTTTGACGTGAGCGTTTTATTGGATTTCTCGTGTCGGCTGTTTTCTTTTTGTTTTTTTTTCTCTCCAATTTTTTTCATTCACATAAATGTGTTCTGAAGAAGACGAATGGTTTAATGCCTTCTATTATTGTTTTATTTTATTTTTTTAAAATGATTTTATTTAGATTGCATTGTATTTACATTATATTGTCAAAACAAGCATGTCAGCACATACTATATTATAATTCTTCCACTTAGCTATATTGTTTTTCCTTTTATCTTTCTTCAAGATTTGTCGGATTTAATTCCATTTTTGTAACTCACACAAAATGATAAATTTTCCTTTCTTTTTCTTTTCTTTTCAGATCCTTGGAATACACAATTCATGACCATGAATTACGGGATACAAGAAAAAAACTGGATGAGGTAAGATTTAAAGAATGAAATTGAAATTGATTGCACAATGGCTATCACAACCCTTCCGCGTGGCGTTATAAAAAAAAAACCCCACAAAAGCATGGGGAGATGAATCCACAAGTGATCGGACAGTATGAAGGTGGTTCCAGAAATTCCACAGTGGAAATGAGAGTCTTGAAGATGAAGAAGGTAGAGGACGGACATGCAGTCTTGACAATGAACAATTGCAGGCAGTTGTTGAGCAAAATCCACGACAAAGTGTCAGAGAGATGTCTCAGACACTTGGTGTCAGCATTGCAACAGTTTCACGCCATTTACAGAGTATTGGAAAGGTGAAAAAGCTCGGTAAATGGGTTCCTCATGAGCTCAATGAGCACCAAAATCTTAGGTGGTTTGAAGTGTACTCGATGCTCAGTTTGCGTAACACCAATGACCATGACCGAATAGTCACTTGTGATACAAGACCTTACCACATCCTCCATATTCTCCCGATCTTTCACCTACTGATGATAATTTTTTTAGGCACTTACGCACATTTTTAAATGGTAAAATTTTACGTGGAATTATCATTTAAAGATTTTGTTGCATCACAGCCAATAACATTTTATTAACGCGGAATAAATGACCTTGTAGATCGATGGCAGAGATGCATAGCTGCCCAAGGCTCATAGTATTTTGACTAATTTTAACATTTCTGCTGTTAATGTTTCAACAATAAATGTATGTATTTGAAATCGGCCATTATTTTTGTAACAACCTAATAGTTTCCTTCAGACATACATATACATTAACTACCCTTTATATATATATATATATGAGAAAGTAAATACACACGCGGTGTGTTTATGATATGGCTTTATTTAGCCGACAATTTTTGGGAGAATATGTGCTTAATTGAAGTCGTACCTAATTTTTGAAAGTTAATTAATTAATAATTAATTAAATCAAATGCCCGCCTAATTAATTAATTAACTTTCAAAATTAGGTACGACTTCAATTAAGCACATATTCTCCCAAAAATATATATATGTATAGATTTTTTTATTTTGTTATTGCTAATTATTTTTCCCCTCTGCTGTGAAGGATATTCGAGCAAGTTTCTTTCATTTTATTTATTTATTTTTTTCTATCTTTCAGCTGCAAGAGAAAAGAGAAAACAGTGGCAAAATAAGCCAAAGGCTACGAGACAACCAGCAGCAAGCCAACGACCAAGTGAAGGTAAGATTTGATTTAAAAAAAATAAAAGAAAAAAGAAATTTATACCGAATTGATTCTGTAAGTGTTAAGGGAGATAGCTCTTTTCTAATGAACAATATAGCTCTTTACTATTGGGTAGTTAGTAAAGCCAGCATCAGAAAGGGCATGAACAGGATGAAGAAGATAAGAACAAGATGATTGGATGACACACGTCTTCTCCATATAAATCCTCCTATACCATGGTCAGTGAGAAATAAAACCGAATATTGTTAATATTACTCTGAATTTTTGAGATGAGGGTGGATAATTTGTATTATTCAGACTATTGTCCTCACCTTCATCGTTATCTATAGGGCTGGTTTAGCTCAGTTGGTAGAGTGTCCGATTAGGAAACACAAGGTTTCTGGTTTGATACTGGCCTTCGTCAACTCAGCATATGAGTAGCACAGGGATCTATATATTAGGAGCTGATGGTAGGTGTGCTGCTCAACCTCAGATTAGTTAAACGCTCAACAATTTTTTACAATGAACAAACATAATGTATTTTTGTTAAAAATGCTGTGTGACAAAATGTCTTTCTTTAAAAAAAAAAAAATTTTTTTTTTTTTTTTTTTTGGTCTTTGTATTCACAGGAAAGAGGAGTTAAATCTTTTTTTTTTTCTTTTTTTTTTTTTTTTTTCCATTAAACATAGTACTTGTAAAATACACAATGTCCATGGGCCTCCCCAACAGAGCTTTAGTGTTCAGCTAGAAACCACAAGGTTCCTAGTCGATACCAGCATTCGCCAACTCAGCGTATGAGTAGCACTAGGATCTGTGCAGTAAAGTAAGGAGCTGATGGTAGGTGTGACACTCCACCTCAGATGCATAAACAATCTCCTTGGTGTAGCGCTAGTGAGAAGGGAATACTAGCACATACTGACTCTATATCCTTTATTTTTAATGTTTACCTAAGATGTTAATCATTAAAAATAACTGATGTAGAGTCGCATTTTATTAATATTTAGGCCGCCCTGTCGGCTGAGGTGTTAGAATGCACCTCTGCAGAGGGGTAAGACACCCCCAATGGGGCCACCTGTTGGCCGTGGGTGGTGACTCATGATGCTTAAGGATAGAGCCCAGGTGGATGAGCAGTTCATGACATGCAATACTCCACTTTGGCCCTATCTTGGGCTAGACGGGCAGTTGGAGAGGCCCCCTCCGATCAATCGGCTGGTCACGTCAAGCCCTAGCACCTATATGATTTTCCCAACCTTATTGCCCTTATGGCAAGCCCCAACCCTTTTTATCATATGGGTGCTCGAAGGTGGTGACTGAGGGCCTAGATGTCCTGGGAATGACGTTAAACTCTATCTAATGGTGAGGTTCCAGTTTTGGGGAATGTGGAGCACCCCTTCATCACCATTGTTTCCTGATCCACTCAATGGGTTAAATAGAAATGTATTTATAAAAAAAATGACCCGGAGTGGTAGTACCTGTTAGGGTTCCATCTATGGGTTAAATAGAAAAACATGAGTTGATAATTGTATTGTCCATTAAGAATTGATTTATTTCAAAACTTTATCGGTATTAAATGACCCACTGAGGTTAATATGCCGTAAAACAAAACAAACAAATATTAATATTTAGGATAATTATTTATATTTTAAGGAGTAAAACTGAAAGAGTCATTATTAAAGTTTACTAGCAATAATTACCCATATCATAGCACCTGTATGTAATATTGGTAAATGTGACTAGTCGTTATGTTTTTAACATACAAATAAAATACAGAAGACTGAAATGATAATGCAAGACCAGGTTGTTGTAAAAATTAACACGGTTTTATCTAACACAGCGTAGAGAATGCTTCTACCCTCAAGCGACTTGACCAGTTCAAACGCTGCATCCAAACATAAACAAACGCCGGTTATTTCCTATAAGTCTAACATAGGGAACCACTGTTGACTGATAAATTATTTATTTATTGATCTACTAGGAAAAAAGAAGACGTGGTTAGGGTCTAGTTAGTTTAATGGGAAAATAAATAGATAATTTATCGGTCAAGAGTGGTTCCCCTTTGATCATATTAGACTTATAGGAAATAACCCAAACGCCAATCTACAAGTAGAATGATGGAAACCTCACTTCCGGCTTTGACAAAGCAAAGGGGAGCAACTCTATTTTTGTTAGGTTTACCTAACACTAGTTGTCTTAATATTCCATAAATCTTAATTGCAAAAGAACAACTGTATATCTTTGTGATTGATTGTTACTCTTTTGTTGTTGTGTTTTGCAGTCGATAAACAAAGAATTGCGTGAGTTGAAGACGCGCATGCAGGGTTTGTTAGAGGAGAAGGATACTCTGTCCCATGAGTATCAGGACTTGACAAAGAAAAAGGCCAAAGTGGAACTGACCATGAAGGACATTCAGGAGGAGATTGAAGGAGACAAAAAGTCAAGAGTAAGTTGATTGTTTTGATGTGCAGATACACTAACATTGAACATTCTGTAAAGAAAGACAAACAACACATACATTAAATGAATATATGAATAGTGGGTATTAGTTTATAGCTAACACTAAATCCTTATAATGTATTAGTGCATCCATGGATACACTAACAGTGAACATTCTGTAAAGAAAGACAAACAACATATATTAAATGAATATAAGAATAATGGTTATTAGCTTATAATCAACACTAAATCCTTATAATGTATTAGTACATCCATAGATACACTAACATTGAACATTTTGTGAGGAAAGATAAACAACACACATATTAAATGAATATAAGAATAGTGGGTATAAGCTTATAATTGATTGTTTTGATGTGCCGATAAAAACAGTACGAGCATATAAGAGTATTAGCTTATAATCAACACTAAATCTTTATAATATATTAGTGCATCCATAGATACACTAACATTGAACATAGTGGATGCACTAATAATATATTATAAGGATTTACTGTTAGTTATAAGCTAATACCCTCTATTCTTATATTCATTTAATATGCATGTTGTTTGTCTTTCTTTACAGAATGTTCAGTGTTAATGTATCTATTGAACATTCAGTGAGGAAAGACAAACAACACGCATATTAAATAAATATAAGAATAGTGGGTATAAGCTTATAACTGACACTAAATCCTTATAATGTATTAGTGTATCCATAGATACACTAACAGTGAACATTCTGTGAGGAAAGACAAACAACATACATTAAATGAATATAAGAATAATGGTTATTAGCTTATAACTGACAGTAAATCCTTATAATATATTAATGCATCCATGGATACACTAACACTGAACATTCTGTAAAAAAAAGACAAACAACACGTGTGTTAAAATTCTGGTTGCCATTTTTGGCGTTTAGTTTCTCTATTGGTAAATCCAAATTGGTATTCAGTTTGGGTACAGTTGGTTAATCCTTGTTCAGTTCCTTGAAATCCTCGGTAGAAAAAAGTGTGGTATTGGTTGATGCTCTTTTTGGCAGAAAGTTTTGAGTATTCCCTTAAATCTTAGGTTGTAAAGAATGTAGTTTCAATGAGGAGTTGGTGCCAGCACTTGAGTTGAGTAAAGTTTGTTGACACCAGCTCAAGTGGAATCTACACTTGATCAATGAACCTTTGGATGATCTGACAAGACAAAGAGGACTGAACCCACATAAAAGTGACAAACATTTTCATTTATTAAAAAGTAGCTGGATGGTCAACCAAAGCGTTTACGCTAGCCAAGGTCTTTGCTGAGATGATTTGCCATCCTTCTCTCTACCTTAATCCTGTGTTAATTTGGAGCTGTTGCTGACAAAAAAAACAATATTCACTATAATTTGTCATCCAAGGTATTTTCTTTGTGTGTGTTCCTGATGAAATCGGCCATTTCATCTGCTTCTGTGTCCAGCCACAAGCATGATCTACAAAGATGTATCTAACCAAACCAACCAGATTTTTGTTTTTGTAAAAGAAAAAATGCCTCACTCCAATAAGGACGAGGTGGTCTACTAATTTTTTTCTTTTTACACGATCGCCATCCAAAAAAAAAAAAACAAAAAAATATTAAAATTGGATTTATATTGAAAAAACAAACAAAAAACAACAGTAATACATTAAATTTTTATCTATTTTAAGACATTTAAATTTAAAAACCCAGAAAAATATTAAAATTGGTTCTATATTGAAAAAAAATCCAATAATACATTAAATTTTATATATTTTAAGACATTTTAAAACTACTTTCAATTTCTTCAAATTTAAATCTGAAAACCTTTGATATATCTGAGGTGGTCACTACTAGAATAGGCTCAGTCCTAATTAGTGATCATCCTCCACACATTAATACATTAATTAATTGTGCTTTTTTGTAAAAAAACAAAATGTAATGTGTGAAAATAAACAATTTTTATTTTTATTTTTTTATTTAAGCCACAATGCTACTTATTGCAAAACTTTTGACTTTTGACTAATTCAATCTTTTTTTTTTTTTTTTTTTAATCTATGTGTGCTTTTATTGAGTTGTGTACATAATTTGTGTTTTTGTCGCTTGTTCTAGAAAAAATCTGAAGACGACTTAAAGAAGATTGACGAGAAGATTAAGAGGTGTGAAGATCAGCTGCAAAACATCATCCCTATGTACGAGGCTCAAAAAAATCGTGAGGAAAACGCTGCACAGCAGTAAGTATCGGTTTGAAATGCTTTAAAGCTTACCCCCCCACTATTGTTATTTTACTACTTTCTCTTTTATATCCCCTGGAAAATAGCGTGTAAATTGATAACATAAAATATGAGTGTAAAAACACTAGTATTTTATTGTTATCAATTTTTAATAGCTTTTTGCGTCTTTGAAAACGCTGCACTGGTCAGATATGATATATTTTATTTTGCAAGGGAAAAATGCAGTAGTTTTTGCTGTATGAGGGTTTTAATATATCCCTTTATTTTTTTATAGGAATTATATTTTTGAAATTTTAGAAAATAAACAAAACTTCTTTTTATTTTAATTTTTTGATTATATTTAAATTCGGATTTTTTCCCCTTTTAGTTTTAAAAAATCTTATTTTTTTATTTAAGTTTTTGATTTCACTTCTCCTCCTCCTCCTCCTCCTCCTCCTCCTCCTCTTCCTCTTCTAATAATAATAATAATAATAATAATAAGGATAAGAAACTGACTTACAAAGTTCTATTGACTCTATACTATTCATATTTGGTCTGATGATCGCGTAGGTAAGTGCCAAATAAAATACAGCCTCAACCGGGGAATGTGTTGAGATTTGTTTCCTAATTCTTCAGTTTTAACCCTCATCAGACGTAAATAAAAAAAGTAAAATATAGAATATATATAAAAATAAGAATTTTTTTCTTAAAAAAAAAATAATAAGAAAGTAAAAATTTTAAAATTCAAAATAAATGGAAAAAAAAATCCTCAAAAAGCATGCTGCATGCATTTTGAGGATTTTTTTTTTTCATTTATTTTGAATTTTAAAATTTTTACTTTTTTATTAATTTTTCTTTAAGAAAAGTAGCAAAATTTTTGGTAATCTAATATGAAAGGCAAAGAATAAAGAAAAAATCTTGACACCTAGTCCCACTAAGAAAGCAATAAGTGATCATTAATCGACTAGGCAATGAGATAATTTTTAAATATATATACACGCACAAACAGGTACATGGATGGTATTTATTAATCTATATACGTAAAAATTAAAAAATTTTCCTTTTAAACAAGAATCTTGAGGTTTTTTTTTTTTTTTTTTTTTTTTTTTTTTAATTAAGGTAGGGATTTTTTAAAAGGTTCATTGAAAATGCGTGTGTGCGTGCTTGGAGTACAAGTTGATCATTTAAAAAAAAAAAAAAAAGCTCAAAAAGGTCAGAGCGGAAAAATGAGTTTTAATGGTTATTTCGTTTCTTCTCTGTTACAGAGAAGAATTAATTTGAAAATCCCTCATCACCAGCATTTTCTTTTTTTTCTTTTATACTTTTGAATATTTTTGGTCTTGGAGAATCTCAGAGATAAGCAGAACTACAAGTCAGAAGTATTTAAAGACAAAAAAGAGTCAAAAATGGGAAAAAAAGGAAAGACATTTGTTGTTGTTTTTTTTCTTGTAAAAATGTAAAAAAAAAACAAAAAAAAAACTAAAATTTGTTTATTCAGTTAGTTACTGAAATTATATGTTTAAATTTCATGTAAACTTATTAGAATATTTTGTAGCTATTGTTTGATTTCTAAACAAATTTGTTTCCTGTTTTTTAATAGGCTGTGTCTTGCTGAACAGAGGCGTAAGGAGTTGTATGCAAAACAGGGGCGTGGCAATCAGTTTACCTCTCGTGAAGAGAGGGATACTTGGATTAAAAAGGAGCTGAGGTCACTCAACAAAGCTATAAGAGATAAAGAAGACCAAGTAAGATGTGTTTTTTTCTTCTTTTTTCTTCCATTCATATATTTGTATAAGGTGAGATGAATGACATAGAAAATGCATTACCTTCTCTGTCCCATATTAGTTGTTACATCTATCTATATCTATCCCGCCCTGTCGGCTGAGATGTTAGAATGCACCAACTGCACCTCTGTAGAGGGGTAAAACTCCCCCAATGGGGCCACCTGTTGGCTGTGGGTGGCGACCCGTGATGCTTAAGGATAGAGCCCAGGTGGATGAGCAGTTCATGACTTGCAATACTCCACTTTGGCCCTATCTTGGGCTAGACGGGCGGTTGGAGAGGCCCCCTCTGATCAATCGGCTAGTCACGTCAAGCCCTAGCACCTATATGATTTTCCCAAACCTATTGCCCTTATGGCAAGCCCCAACCCCTTTTTATCATGGGTGCTAGGAGGCAGTGACTGAGGGTCTACACATCCTGGGAATGACGTTAAACTCTATCTGGTGGTGAGGTTCCAGTTTTGGAAGTTTGGGGAATGTGGAGCACCCCTTCATCACCATTGCTCCCTGATCCACTTTGACCCGGAGTAGTAGTACCTGTTAGGGTCCCATCTATGGGTTGAATAGAAAAACATGAGTTGATAAACAAAATTGTATTATGCATTAAGAATTAATTTATTTCACAACTTCGTCGGCCTTAAATGACCCACTGAGGTTGATATGCCGTAAAACAAAACAAACCAAACCATTGCTTCAGTCCGTATCAAACCATATCTATCTATACATATATAAAGGGCAGTTTTGTGTATGCGTATGTCTGGAAGAGACTTCGAAAATAAAATAATTAACAACAAAGTAAATATATATACACATTAAATATCACCAGGGCTTGGTTTTTTAGCAAAAATAATAAAAATTTGATTTATATTTGTGAAAAGGATCAAAAAATAAAATTTAAATGATTACAGAATGGAATATTTCTTTGCACTTAATATTTTGATTAGTAGACATTAATGTTTATTTTTAGAGTGGCTGGATCAATGCAAGGTCTTTTTTTATTTCTTTTTTTTTTCTTTTTTTTTTTTTTTATACATGGGGATTTTAATGGGTCATCCAATGAGGATCCAACTCACAATTAAGTAATAATGGATCAGCGGGACTAACTTTGAAAAAATTCCCCCTTCTACCCTGGCGATGCTGGGTGGCCACTTCTAGTATGCATATAAATTTCTTGCGCTGAACGTAGCCACTATTATGGGAAAGCAGTTCTATAAACAAGATGTAAAAAAAAAAATTGCAACACTCTGAAAATTATTAGTATTAGATAGAAATACTTGAAACCATATAATTGTGTAAACAATACAGAAAATAAAATAGACACAATTTTTGAAAATTATTAGTACTAGCAAATATATGCACCCTCTGGGTGCGAGTTTTTAAGTTTTAATATAATAAAATATCATATTAAATTAGAAAGGCTAATGAAACTGAATAAGAATTCAGATAAAAATATTTGGAACAGAGGGGGTATAATCGGAAAATAGAACAACTTTGAAACTAACTGTTCCACCATTTTCCCTTACTCCCGTCTTTCAGTGGTAAATTTCCCTAATTTAACTATTTAGTTAAAATAGGAAGAAAAGAATAAAATTACAGTTATTTCTTTATGTTAATAGATTTCTGTTAAGATTTATCCCCGAGATTTTTGCTCATATTTATTAAGATAAAACCAAACAATTAGAAATCAATAATACTAAGCATATATTTATTAAAATCAAATTTTTTTAAGATCAATATGCAAATTAGCCTTCCCATTCACACTGTAAACCGCTATTTCGTTGAATATATAAATATAATTGCATGTTATTAGTATGTAGATATTGTTAACAGTCTTAATGATGTAAAACAATTTTACTAATAATTGAGGTTTAAATAAAAAATAAATCATGGAGAATGTGATGTAAATAACAAAGGGAATTGTGACTTGTATAGTAATATAGTTTTGGTTACAGACAGACAAACCCACAATCTCCATTATAATAAGATTAGACAGTGTTATGACCTGTTTAGTGGGCAATAAATAAATACTCAACACGGAGATAAAAGTAAAAAACAGATGTATTCAACACATATCAAGTACAAAATGAGGAGGGTTTCATTGGTACAACGTACACGAAGACATGCACTTGCTACTTCCCACTTGAGCAGCTTTGCTCTGCTAAATATACCCTTTGGTTAAGTCCATTGTTCTGGTCATAGGTGAGTCACCTACAACAGACAGAAATACTTGAAACCATATAATTGTGTAAACAACTTAGTATAAAATAGGAATACTTGATATATAACTGTGCAAATTATTATTAACTTTTATGGGAGAGTGATGCTATAAGGCAGAAAATAAAATAGCCACAAATTTTGAAAATTATTAGTATTAGACAGAAATACTTGAAACCATATAACTGTAAACAACTTAGTATGAAATAGACTGGTTAAAAAGTGATAACATTATATACTAGAATTTTTTATTTTTATTTTTGCAATAACCTTTTGTCTTTGAAAAGGCTACAGTGATCAGATATGATAGATTTAATGCTGCATGATAAAATACAGTAGTTTTTTTTTTATGAAGACTTTAATATATCCCTTTCCTTAAAGGAATTAGTATAACTTCTTGAAATTTAGAAAAAAATTGTTTATTTTAAGAGAGGAGAGAAAAAAAAAACAGCCGGGGGTCCAGTGAGCTTCGGCCGCTAGACTGATTAAGTAATTAACATCATTGATCCCAGGGGTCATCTCTCCAAACACCTGCCACCTCATTTAAATGGGCAAAGCTGGGTTTATTTCCTGGTGCCTGAAGCCCCCCCCCCCCTTTAGGGGGAATGCCAACAGGATCAACACATTTTTTGCACCCGCCACCTATGAGCTTCAGTTTGTGTGTGGTCCCTCATTAATAGGGCCTTGTGCCCAACCCGTACAACGTGGGGTACGTGGTAAATAAATTTACTATACTTAAAAATTGACCTTGTGTCGTATCTTGCTGGTGCCTGTTCATACAAGGTGTTTATTAATATTTTTGTGAAGTCTGAGTTTTCACTAAATTTAAGCGAGAGTAATAATCTCTAAAAATATTTAAGGAATACTTTAAACTATTTTTTTTTGTCAGCAAAATGATTAATTTGTTTAAATGAAAAGTAAAAAAAATGATTGAAAGAGATTTTTTTAATGTTTATTTCAGATTCGTCGTTTGGAAGATGACTTAGAAGGTGACAAGAAAAAAGCTGGTGAGCTCGAAGTCAAAGTCAAGGTTTGTAAATTCTAACAAATAAATTTAAAGAAACAAATTTGAAAGAACTAAAATTCTATTTGATTGAGCTATAATAAAATCACATGAGTTTTAAGGACGTCTGCAAGAATGATCTTAGGTGATTTGGCATTAACCCTTCCAGCTAGGAAAATTTGGCTCAGGACCGCCCTTGGTGGCGGTAGGTTCTGTTCATGTCTGAAGTCACCCTGGCGCAACACCATGAAGCCAAGAGGTCCAGAAGAAAGAGAATTCAACAAAGCACCAGCACATCAACATCCACAGGGACAGCCTTCACACGTGACATCTGTGGTCGGGCTGTTTTTTTAACATTGGACTTCACAGTCACAGGAAGTGCTGTAACTTCAGGGGGCGCAAGAATTATATAGTCTTCCGAGACTGCAATGCCGATAATAAGTGATAATAAAATCAACTGCTATTAGAGGATTTTATTGTTGATTACCTCCCTTAATCTTGAGTTGTGTGCCCTTGATAATTATAAATAGCCACCATCTTGAGTGAGCTAGTTCTTGATTTGACATTTATTGTTATTAAAAAAATAATAATAAAAATATAAATCAGTAAAAATCTCATATATAATTTCTTTTTGAATGTGCTTATGGATTCTCTAATATTTGATAGGGCCAGTTTAGCTCAGTTATTAGAGTGTTCGACTAGGAACCACAAGGTTCCAGGTTCAATATCGGCCCTTGCCAACTCAGCGTATGAGTAGCACAGGGATCTGTGTGGTAAAGTAAGGAGCTGGTGGCAGGTGTGGCATTCCACCTCAGATGCTAAAATAATCTCTTTGGTCTAGTGCTAATGAAAAGAAGGTAAACTCCCTCGTCTGGCTGATACTGACTTCAGGTTACCCTGACGACTATGGTGTAATGGTTATTGTCATACTGAGATGATGATAGGTATGTGTCCTGCGTCCCTGATGCATAAAAATCTGAAAGGATGCAGTAAAATCATATCCATGCATCAGGGCTTGACATTAACGCCGTCCTGTCGTCGATAAAAATTACATCCGGGGACGGTAAAAAAATCTTTCCTAAAAGTTAGTACTACATTCCAATATTGGCCGTCCAATGATTGCCCGAATACTGACCTCAAAAAACGGTCTAGTTCTAGACTTAAAATTACTGATGGTAACAACACTGAAGAAATATACACAGTCACACAGTATATATTTTTATGATTGGAAAATGTATGCATAAAGATGGAAATAGAATAAATTTTAGTTTATAAAATTTTTATTTTATTATTCTTGATTATAAATAAATGTTTCTGTCAACTGCTTCAGCTTTTCTTAATGTTTTATTACATGTTATTATGCTACTGATGACTGACAAGTATAGATGATGCTAATGAATTAAACAAAAATATTTTGATTTCGGGATGGTCCAAACCCCATTTGGGACAGTTGATAATTTTTGTTCGGGACGATTCATCAAAAAAGTTAGTGTCGGGGCCTGCCATGTATCCTAGTGTTTTTTTTTCCACCATTACCATTTCAAGCTAACTGTAAATACATTTCAATATCTTCTTAGAAACGAATTACACAGGATAGGTTACAAGGTAGGAGTTTGGGACCCATAAATTTTCCCGGGGACTCATTCAAAGCCAATATGTGCATCCCAGGATGCTCTAAATCAAAAAGCTATCAGTTTCATTGCCCTTGGAAGGTATGAATCCAACTCTTTTCCATCCAGCAATGAGTAAATAGTAGGGCAGACTGGGCTCTTTAACCTTAGTATGACAATTGGTCTTGGAGAAGTAAAAATCTTATGTAAGTCAATTAGAAATCCTCTGTTATTTCTAAATCCTATTTATTTCCTTCTTTTTTTTTTATGTGCACAGGAAATCACCAACAAAATTGAACAAAATAAAGAAATCATCGATCAGAACAACAAAACTTTCTTTGATATGAAGAAGAAAAAAGACCAGTCACAGAATGAGCGAAAGTAAGTTGATTTTTAAAAATTTTTTTATTAAGTCAAATCACGGTTGAAATTTACCACGTAGCCCTGTTAGGCACAAGGCCCTATTAATGTGGCACTACCCACAAGCCATGCCTCAGGGGTGGCGGGTGCAAAAAATGTGTTGATCCCGTCTGCATTCCCCCTCAATGGGGGTGTTTCAGGCACTGGGCAATAAACCCAGCCCTGCCCCTTTAAATTGAGGGGGCAGGTATTACCTTGGGGGATGGACCCCTGGGATCAATGATATTAGCTTGTAAGGTCCAGGGATGATGTCACTGGACCGCCACCCCACAAGATTATTATATTTTTTACATATTGAACTATTTCACAATAGCTCTTTATTTAATTCTGCTTGGTGAGAAATTAAAAATTCCTTTTTTTTCTTTTTTCAGTGCCTTATGGCGTCAAGAAAATATTCTGCAGCAAGAATTACAATCATGCCGAGAAGAACTAAGCAAAAAAGAACAAGCTTTAAGGTCAATAACTGGAAAGGTAATTATTCCTCATTTTTGTTTTTAATTCACTTTCACAATAATGTATAAACCTTTAATGGCACTATGACTATGCTACCAATGGCAACAAGAGGGGGTTGGTAAATACACACACACACACACACACATATATATATATATATATATATATATATATATATGTTGTTGGCACACATTGATGATGATAGAAGGATAACATGAGTTGTGACAAAAAAATAAAAAAGATAAAGCAATAAAAATTCAAATAGTAGTTAGAATTATTAAGAATATTTTTGAAATTGTTTTATCATTAATTTAAGATTTTATATTAATTTTTGAATCAAATGTCAGGAGAAAATTATTGATTCATTTGGTCTTCAAGAAATTTGCAATAAAAATTTAGGGGAAAAAAAGGTTAAAATTGTAGCACTATTCGTTAAAAAGGTTTTATTAAAAAACTCTACTTTATTTAAAAATTTGTTTCATAGACTTTTGATTAAATAGAATCTTTTTTAGTTATTTAGTTTGATGAAACCAAGTTATATAACATTTTGTAAAGTATTTGTGCAGATGGATTATTAGATTTGTTAAAGATTATTGTGCAGATAAATTAATGAATTTGTTATAGATTATCAAATGTGTGCAGATAAATATTGGAATTTTTTATAGATAATTAAATGTGTGCAGATAAATTATTGAATTTGTTATAGATTATTAAATGTGTGCAGATAAATTATTGAATTTTTTATAGATAATTAAATGTGTGCAGATAAATTTGTTCTAGATTATTAAATGTGTGCAGATAAATTATTGAATTTGTTATATATATAATTAAATGTGTGCAGATAAATATTGGAATTTTATAGATTAAATGTGTGCAGATAAATTATTGAATTTGTTATAGATTATTAAATGTGTGCTGATAAATATTGGAATTTTTTATAGATTAAATGTGTGCAGATAAATTATTGAATTTGTTATAGATTATTAAATGTGTGCAGAAAAATTTGTAGAAATTAAATGTGTGCATATAAATTTGTTATAGATAATTAAATGTGTGCAGATAAATTGAAATTTTTTATAGATAATTAAATGTGTGCAGATAAATTATTGAATTTTTTATAGATAATTAAATGTGTGCAGATAAATTATTGAATTTGTTCTAGATTATTAAATGTGTGCAGATAAATATTTTAATTTATTATAGATTATTAAATGTGTGCAGATAATTTTTAAAACTTGTACAGATGAATTATTGAATTTGTTGTAACTACAAATAATTTTCTTTGCAGGCCATTCTCAATGGTATGGATGCTGTGCAAAAAGTATTAGACACTTTTAAGACACAGAACAAGTATAAAGATTTAATTGATGGTTATTACGGTGTTCTTATTGAGAATTTTGATTGTGACAAAACTTTCTTCACCTGTGTAGAAGTTACTGCAGGTAACAGGTAAGCATATTTTCTTTCTAACTCAACAAGTGTTGACCTGCTGTAAAACCAACCAACCTCCATTTATCTTTTGTATTCTGTGTTTCTGAACAAAAACAAACAAAAACGGTGGATGAGCAGTCCATGACAAGCAACACCCCATTTTGGATCTTAAGCTAGACGGGTGGTTGGAGAGGCTCCCTCTGATCAATCAGCCGGTCATATCCTGTCCAATTCCCCCTCTCTATATCGATGATAAGACTGATCGTGTGTGAGGTGTGATGTTAGTCACAATAACTTAACTGTTTTCTGTTAGGTTCAAATAAGCCTAAAAGATCATCCTGTGATTCTTTAACCATGACAATATTGCTGAAGCTTTGCCTAAAAGATGGGGAACAGATCGATTGATCCATGGCTCATGGCTTAAAAAGAAAGAAATGAAAGAAGAAACATAAAAAGGAGAAATAAGTGTGAACGCCTAAAGAAAAAGAGACACTTTTTAAAAATTTTCTTTAAAGATAAGTGTAACCTAGCGGCGGCGTCACGGTACTAAATTGCAATAGTTTTATCTTCGTTGTAAGGGATGACAATAACACCAAAGTTATCCTCCAGAAGTTTATTGAAATAAATTCAAGCTTCTTAACTTCGAGAGAGAGGGTCAGTTTAATTAATATATTTAGTCTTTAGACTTTCGGTCCTTCGATTAAATTTCTGGGTGACAAGCTTTTTCAGTTGGTAAATATTAAGGCTAGCTTTTCCAACACCAACTACACGAGATCCCGCTCAGCCAACTAACTCGTACCGACTCTTTCGATTACTGACCCCGATCACCTCACTCACTCTCCGGCTGACTGCCTCCTGGGCTGACTGACGACTGACCTGTCTCGAGCCCTCGGTTCTTTTATATTCATAGCTACTCCTATGCATTTTTATCTCTTGATCTGATAACGGGCAGTTGTTATATTTCTTTGTTTAATAAAACCGGAAATTCATATTTCCGTTTGTACAATATATAACATAAGCTGTTTTAATTAATACACTTATTAGTTTACACCATGTCTAACAAATTCATTTTTTTACATGCATACCAAAAAAAAATATTGTTAATTACTTTTTTTACGAATGTCTTTATTGATACACATGGACATTACTCTTATTTCAAATTTTATATGTAATATATTATGATATAATATAGAGAATATATTTGAATATAACAATTTTTTTAATATATATTTCATATTTATTTATATTTCATATATTTTTTTTGTTATTTCCTATAACTCCAACCTAAAAAAGGGGAACCACTCTGATTTACTGATAAATTATTTATTTATTTATTGATCTACTGGGAAAAAGAAGACAGGATTAGGGGTTAGGGTTTAGGGTTAGTTTAATGGGAAAATAATGGGTAGATTAATTAACAGATGAAATTCATTCAGAATGTTTCCCCTTTTTTTTAGGTTAGAGTTTTAGGAAATAACTTTTTTTATATATACTAGCAAATATATGCACCCTCCGGGCGCACGTATTTAAGTTTTAATGTAATGAAATATGTTAAATTAGAAAGACTAATGAAACTAAAAAGAATGCAGATAAAATTATTTAAAACAGAGGTGGGTATTATCGAAAAGTAGAATAATTTTGAAACTAACTCTTCCATCATTTCCCTAATTTAACTACTTAGTTAGAATAGGAAGTAAATAATAAAATTATAATTATTTCTTCTTGTTAATGGATTTCTTTTAAGATTTATCCCCGAAATTTTTGCTCATATTTATAAAAATAAAACCAAACAATTAGAAATTAATATTACTAAGCAAATATTTATTAAAAATCAATTTTTTAATATCAATATGCAAATTAGCCTTCCCGTTCACATTCTAAACTGCTATTTTGTTGTATATATAAATGTAATTGCATGTTATTAGTATGCAGATATGGCCAACAGAATTAATAATGTAAAACAATTTTATTAATAAATAAGGTTCGAATGAAAATAAAATCATGGAGAATATGACGAAAATAACTAAGGGAATTGTGACTATGAGTAGTAATATAGTTTCGGTTACAGACAGAAAAACACATCTCCATTATAATAAGATATATTTGAATATAACAATATTTAGAAAAAAACAATTTTAAATAATTGACTATAGTTGAATTTTTCATGATGAAATTTATCAGGTGAAATTTGATGCAGTGGGGGAATTTACCTAGGACCACAGATATACTTAAGTGTAAAATTTTATCACAAAACCAAATATTACTGGGGCTTATGATTAAGTCATGTTGAAAGCACCAGTTCCTGCTAGATCACCGAAGTTAAGCAGCGATGAGGCTGCTCAATACTTAGATGAGTGACCATTTAAGCGATAGCAGGTACTGTAAGAAACCGAATATTAAAATGACTTGATTTGGCATTAAATGACCCGAGAAGGGTTGCTATGCCATAAAACAAAACAACCAAATCTTACCAGTTCTATGCCACATGACCCCACGCCAGCCCTGTCGACTGGGCCTTTGGAATACATCAACTGCACCTCTGCAGAGGAGTAAGAACCTCCCCCCCCCCGCAATAGGGCTACCATTTGGCCATGGATGGCGACCTGTGATGCTTAAGGACAGATTCCTAGTGGTTGAACAGTTCATGACATGCTACACCCCACTTTGACTCTTACTTAGGCTAGACGGGTGGTCGGAGAGCCCCCCTGCCCCCCTCTGATCAATCGGCTGGTCACGTCAAGCCCGAGCACCTATTTGATTGTCTTGACCCTATTTCCCTTATGGCAAGCTCCAACCCTGGGTGTTAGAAGGCGGTGGCTAAGGGTCTTCATGTCCGGGGTATGGTGTTAAACTCTAACTGATGGTGAGGTTCCAGTTCTGGAGGTCTGGAGAATGTGGAGCACCCCTTCATCACCATTGCTCCCAGGTTCACCTTGACCCAATGTGATAGTACCTGTTAGGGTCCCATCTATGGGTTAAATAGAAAATTTGTTTACAAAAAAATTTTCTTCTAAACTATTGCTATGAATATTTCAAAACTTTGCCAGCATTAAATGACCCACTGCGGTTGATATGCCGTTAAAGAAAGAAAAAAAAATGACCCCCCACACATACATGCACCTCCCCACACCGTTTTTCTGTCTTGCATATCCCATATCTAACTCTTGATCTAGCCCTAGTGAAATTATTGAGATTTAACTCGTTTTCAATTGTTTCGCTTTTTCTTTCACAGGTTGTTTCACCACATTGTGGATACTGACAGGACTGGGACAAGAATTCTTCAAGAAATGAATCGGCTTAAGTTGCCAGGGGAGGTAACTTTTATGCCTCTCAATCGACTGGATGGTAGAGACACCCAGTACCCTGAAAGCAACGTTAGTATTTAATTTACATTCATATTATCACAAGCAGCTTAACATAAATTTTTATTTATTTAAGAATATCTTAAGTTATTATTTTTAATCATATTACTCTTTTTTTTAAAAACCCTTTATACTACCACTAGAAGCAGCTACCCAGCATCGCCTGGGGATAGGGGGAGGGCAAAAAAAACCTGGTGTATTGATTTTTTACATTAGAGATCTACAAATGCTGGACGTTTCTAAGTAGAATTTCAATGCTATTTCTATGTATATTTTGATTTTTAAATATCTTTGAATATAAATCAAATCTTCATATTTTTTGCACAAAAAACCAAGAACTAGTGATGTATTATATATATATATATATTTCCTTAGTTGTTAATTATTTTATTTTCAAAGTTTCATCCGGACACACACCAATTGCCCTTTATATATGTACTAGCAGCGGCTACCTGGCATCACCTGGGTAGAAGGTGATTTTTAAAAAGTTAGTCCCGCAGAGCCATTAATACTGAATCTTGAGTTAAATTCTCATGGGATGCCCCATTTAAATCCCTATGTAAAAAAATAGACCTTGCATTGATCCAGATACTCTGAAAATAAATCTTAATGTCTACTATTAAAATATTAAATAGAAAAAAATCCATGCTGTTATCATTTAAATTTTATTTTTTAATTATTTTCACGAATATAAATCAAATCTTTATTATTTTTGCTCAAAAACCAAGCCCCGGTGATATTTAATGTGTATATATATTTACTTTGTTGTTAATTGTTTTATTTTCGAAGTTTCCTCTGTACAAAAATTAATGCAAATTCCTTTATATATAGATAGAAGATAGATAGATAGATAGAAGATAGATAAATATAGATAGATAGAAATTCATGATATTCAATGATCAATGACACGTGTAGTTAAAAATGCTGTAAGATTTCATGTTCTGGGTATGATCGGTTTCAATTATGGATGCAAAATTCAAAGACATAAATATTGATTGATCAAAAGAAGATAGAATAGACCTTGTATTGATCCAGCTACTCTAATAAGAAATCTTAAATGTCTACTATCTAAAATATTAAATGGAAAAAAATCCATGCTGTTATCATTTAAATTTTATTTTTTTAATTATCTTCATGAATATAAATCAAATCTCTATTATTTTTGCTCAAAAACCAAGCCCTGGTGATATTTAATGTGTATATATATGTTAGAATTAATTGGATAAGAGTTAAAAATTTTGACCTTGTAAATTTTGTACAATTAAGTGATGATCAGTGATTCATTGAAACAAAATAGGGTTATTTCCTATAAGTCTAACATAAACAAAGGGGAACCACTTTTGACTGATAAATTATTTATTTATTTTCCCATTAAACTAACCCTTAACCCTAACCCTGTCTTCTTTTTTTTCTAGTAGATCAATGAATAAATAAATAATTTATCAGTCAAGAGTTATTCCCCCTTTGTTTATTTTAGATTTATAGGAAATAAACAAAAATAGTTTTAAATTGAAGATTTTAAGTACTGTTGCTGCGTGCTTATAAAATCTTATGAAAATATTTTGTATAATTGTCATTAACTTTATGTATTTCTTTGCAGGATGCCATCCCTATGATTAGCAAAATGATGTTTGAGAAGAAGTTTGACCGTGCCATCAAGCACGTGTTTGGAAAAGTGATGATTTGTCGAAGTATAGAAGTTGCAACACAAATTGCAAGGACGCAAAATCTTGATTGTATCACTTTAGATGGTCAGTTCCACTTTATTCTGTTAAACACTTGTATAGAATTTGGAGGAATATTGTTAATTATGATTTCATTTTTGGCAAAAGTTATCAGGATTATAATAACTAGCAAATATATGCACCCTCCGGGTGCAAGTATTTAAGTTTTAATATAATAAAATATCATATTAAATTAGAAAGGCTAATGAAACTGAATAAGAATGTAGATAAAAAGATTTGAAACAGGGAGTATAATTCTTGTTAATGGATTTCATTTAAGATTCATTGAAGAGATTTTTGCTTATATTCATTAAAATAAAACCAAACAATTAGAAATCAATAACACTGAGCATATATTTATTAAATTCGATTTTTTTAATATCAATATGCAAATTAGCCTTCCTGTTCACACTGTAAACCGCCATTTTGTTGTATATATAAATATAATTGCATGTTGTTAGTATGTAGATATGGTTAACAGTATTAATAATGTAAAACAATTTTATTAATAATTGAGGTTTAGATATAAATAAAATCATGGAGAATGTGACGTCATTAACTAAGGGAATTGTGACTGGAGTAGTGATTTAGTTTCGGTTACAGACAAACAAACACACAATCTCTTATAATAAGATATAGTAAAATAAAATATTTAATATAATTATGTTAATGATTATATCTTATTATAATGGAGATTATGTGTTTGTTTGTCTGTAACCGAAACTATATCACTACTCAAGTCACTATCCATTTAGTTATTATACATCACATTCTCCATGAATCATTTTTATTTAAGCCTCAATTATTAATAAAATTGTTTTTCATTATTAATACTGCTGGTCATATCTACGTACTAATAACATGCAATTGTATTTATATGTACAACAAAAAGCAGTTTACTGTGTGAACAGGAATGCTAATTTGCATATTGATATTTAAAATTTGATTTTAATAAATATGTGCTTGGTATTGTTGATTTTCTAATTATTTGATTTTATCTTAATGAATGTGAGCAAAAATCTCGGAGATAAATCTTAAAAAGAAATCAATTAACGTAAAGAAATAACTAGTTTTATTCTTTACTTTCTTATTTAACTAAATAGTTAAATTAGAAAAGTTTAGCAAGGAAAGAGGGGGTGTGTGGAAGAGGAAGCTACAGCTGTTTTATTTTTCGATTATACCCCTCTCTGTTTCAAATCATTTTATCTGCATTCATATTTAGTTTATTTAGACTTTCTAATTTAATATGATATTTTATGACATTAATACTTGCACCCGGAGGGTGCATATATTTGCTAGTACTTGTAATGAACAACATTTTAAGACCAATTTTTCACCTAAAAAAAAACAAGGGATTGTTCATTCATTACACGAGATAAGTTTTTTAGCATGTAGAAGTAGGGGAGTCCTTTTGGCGCACAGACTGTGACATCATAGTAAGCGTGTTCAAACTCGAGTCTCACTATTATGTTCATTTTCACACTAATACCCCTGGGTAAAGTATGAACTGTCTCATCCCTCCCAGCTATAAATTGAATAGTACCAATATTGTTCATTACTCGATTTTATACAGTAATAATAATTCAATATTTTACACAATTGTAAAATATTGAATGCATAATAAAAGTTAGTCCCGCAGATCCATTATTACCGAATCTTGAGTTAAATCCTTTGTGGGATGCCCCATTTAAATCCCTATGTAAAAAAATAGACCTTGCATTGATCCAGCTACTCTGAAAAGAAATCTTAATGTCTACTACTAAAATATTAAATGGAAAAAAAATTAATGCTGTTATTTAAATTTTATTTTTTAATTATCTTCACGAATAGAAATCAATTCACTATTATTTTTGCTCAAAAACCAAGCCCTGGTGATATCTAATGTGTATATATATTTACTTTGTCGTTAATTGTTTTATTTTTGAAGTTTCCTCCGGACATACATATACACAAAACTGCCCTTTATATATGCATAGATGTCCTGGCTGACCAAAACAAACAGTTTCCTCAAAGTGAAACATACAAGGGGATGTTACTCATTTATCTAGCTAATGTTTAGATTACCCATTCCAATTACGGTCGAATTGACAATCAGCAAGCAAGCTGTAACTCAATACGGATCTTGCCTTGTCACAAGCCTACTGCATAATGGTAGGTTATTTATCAAGCACCATAACACCACTGAAACCAAGCCACCAATCAGGACTCAAGGAATGGTATCACCTAAATGTATAAATGCAGTATTCCTGAGTGCCAAAAATACCAGCTTAATTTTCCATAAACATTAATTTTGCATTGTCTATTGGTAAAAATGTTGTGTTCTTTATAAGTGAGCGTAACATATATACCTATGTATGTATTCTGCGTCTTACTGGTAGCGGCTGACAACTGTGTGGTTAAGGAATCGGGCTGATGAAAAATCAGTTGAATTTTGCTCCCGGCTATAAGTAGTTTTTAAGTCTAGCCACACTAAAAAGACGTTTTGTGTCTTTTCAGTGTGACTAGACTTTACGGTGTCTGTGGATGACTATATATATATATGTGTGTATGTGTGTTTCTTTATATTATACATATAGCCAATTATATATCTATTATTATACTAAAGCTGAGATTTTGAGCTTTCAATCACTAAAGGATTTTTTTTCTATTTATGTTATGGACACAATATTTATACTTAGATATTCCTTGGTTTTAGGACTACTCATTGTTTGAAAAAATATTCAGTTTAATTGGTTTTAATTAGGTGTAATTAGCAATTAAGTCAACAACCGACCAATCCCTGTCTAAATTATACCTGACGCTCTTCCATTCTCTCTATTTGTCAGTTAAGGGGAGTAGAGAGAGCTCATAGCATGTAAGAGTTTTACTAAAAAATCCAGCAGTCAGGAATCCCTCCACTCACCTACTCTTTATGTCTTGATTATTGTCACATGTATTTTTGCTGTTTAATAATTTTTTGTTTGTTTCATATTGTTTTCCAGGTGACCAAGTTAGTCGTCGTGGTGCTTTGACTGGAGGTTACTATGACACCCGTAGGTCAAGGCTTGACCTCCAGAAGGGAAAATGTGAACTTATGAGAAAGCTTGACAGCCAAAATGAAGAATACAAGGAACACAAGAAAAAACTAGAACATATCCTTTATTGGCTTCTTTTTTTTTTTCTTTTTTTCCCCCAGGAATCTTTTATTCTATTCCTTGCCAAATTTAGACAGGACATACTCAAGTGAGTCAAAAGATTTGCATGACAATATTTTGGTAACGTGAGGTACAATGTGTCGGCTCCGGATGCTTTTGCTGAGTTTGTGAAGCTGAAAGACCACACTGGATTGTGAGATGCCCAGCTTGTCTGATACTCTCTGAATCTGTTACTAAAACCAAATGAACAGACAAATATGTGGAAATTATTACAAAATGAGGAGTAGAAATTCAAATTTATTTGCTACATTTAATACCCAGCTCAGTCGGTAGAGCGTTCGGCTAGAAACCACAAGGTTCCTAGTTCGATACCCGACCTCGCCAACTCAGCGTATGAGTAGCACAGGGATCTGTGCGGTAAAGTAAGGAGCTGTTGGTAGGTGTGGTGCTCCACCTCAGATGCACAAACAGTCTCCTTGGTCTAGCGCTAGTGAAAAGGGGATAGACTCCCCTCGCAGCATGGCCGATACCGACATAAGGTAGCCCTGACGACTTTACATGGGAACGAAGCACATTAGGATGGTACTTGATTTCTTGCCATGTTGACTGTAGCAAAGTCTCATCAGTTGTTGCCTTTTGATCTTTTGCCTTTGGTCAGTGATGTCCTGTATCTTTGTTCGATACACAATATCTTTAGCATAACCCCATGTCAGCTGGGGCGTTAGAATCCACCTCTGCAGAGGGGTAAGACTCCCCCAAATGGGGCCACCTGTTGGCCATGTGTGGCAACCTGTGATGCTTAAGGATAGAACCCAGGTGGTTGAGCAGTCTATGACTTACAATACTCCAGTTTGGCCCTTTCTTGGGCTAGACGAGCGGTCAGAGAGGCCCCCTCTGATCAATTGTCTGGTCATGTCAAGTCCTAGCACCTATGTGATTGCTCCAAACCTATTGCCCTTATGGCAAGCCCCAACCTTTTTTTTATCATATGGGTGCTAGAAGGCAGTGGCTGAGTCTACATGTCCTGGGAATGACGTGAAACTCTATCTGATGGTGAGGTTCCAGTTTTGGAGGTTTGGGGAATGTGGAGTACCCCATCATCACCATTGCTCCCTGGTCCACTCAATGGGTTAAATAGAAATGTATTTATAAAAAAAATTGAGTATCCATTAAAAATTACTTTATTTCAAAACTTTATCGGCATTAAATGACCCACTGAGGTTGATATGCCATGAAACAAAAAAAAAAAAAACACGGAAATAAGTCCAAGGGAGTGATACCTGGTGAATGAGGTAAAGAGACTTTATGGACGCCCCATATGAAACACTTGGAAATGATGTTTATAGATTTAAAATGTTTTTCTTATTATTTTGGTTTTAGTAGTGTTGAGTAACTGGCCGTCACCCTTGGTTCCAGTTGTAAAAGAACTTAAAGTAAACAAGTAAGTAAATCAATAAGTCCTTGTGGGATAGTGTCCTTTAGGTCTGACGTCCTAGATGGTCCGAGTAGCAGTGAGCTAAGATTAGAATCAGGCCTCTATAAATACAGCAGCAGCAGCACTGCCAGTGATTGGATAATAGGAATCTTCGGTGGTCACGTAGTAGTCCCAACGAGTCTATAAGTAGAAGTGACCCATTGATGCACGCCTTATATACAAAACAATCCAACAAGTAGAATGTAGTCCTATCAATTGTTTTTATTCTTTTTTTGTTGTTCTCTACTTTTTTTATCAAGTTTGTTGTTATCCTTAATTATTTTCACAGATTGAAAGCCAGATTAATAGTCTTGTTAGTGAGATGCAGAAAAATGAAACAAAAAATAGTAAAAATAAGTAAGTATTTTTCTTTAATTTTGTATTATTTTGACTCTAGGTCTATGCTTACCCTAACTTAGATATACACTAGCAAAAGTACCCAGTCCATGACTGGAATAATTTTTTTATAAGAACACCAGTGAGAAAGGGAGAAAACAGGAGTAAGAGAGAATAAGAGGAAAATTTTTTATAAAATTAAAAAAATTGCCGAGAATTCGTATATTACAATATTTGTTTTTTTAGGAAATGCTTTTTTTGTTTACATTTAAAATATAATTTTAAAAAATGTAATCCTAAACTTAATTACGTTACTATAACGTAACATCTTATTCAATGAACACACGTGTGATTGGCTGCAATTAATTGGTAACTCGATTAATTCAGTGGATTTAACCCTGATGATCCTAACGGTGAAACTCGAGTAGGTTTCTATTGTATCCATTTCTTTAATATATATATATATATATATATATAAATATATATATTATATATGGGCATACAAATAAAAGAATAGTAAATAAGTAGAAAGGTCATTAGTCACCATTTCTTTTACATTTTGTATTTATTTTCAGAGATACATTTGATAAAATGCGAGCAGACGTACGATTGATGAAGGAGGAACTTCAGTCGATTGAAAAAGCCCGAGGACCAAAGGTAGGTGCTATATATATATATAGATATATGTGCATGTGCTTATTTATATAAGAATGCTAGAAAACGAGCAAACATTGGGACAAATTCCTTTTTTTTACACTCTATCTCTGAAAAGATTTCACTTATGTATGAAAACTCTCCTGTTCTTTGTGATCTTCAAAGAAACATGCATCAAAGAAGGATTGCTGCTCAAATTCACAATAATATATAACATTGTTTGTGCATATATATATATATATATATTCGTTTCGGATATTTTGCGAATTCTCTTTCTGAGAGATAAAAAAAGAACAAACTTTTTTCCTTGTTCTCACTGCTTCTTGTCTTATTCGTTGTCTTCAACCACACTTTTTTTTTACCATCTTTCAATGTAATTTTCTCTGAGGAGTATTGAGCGAAAAGAAGAAATTCATTTCTGATTTTAAATCAAAAAAGGGTACCCTTTTCCTTTCTTTTAAAAAAAAAAAAAAAACAATTTATTTTACATAATGCATATGCTTCTACGCGTCCTCATTAAATTTTGTACTACAAATAAACTTTTATATATATATATATATATATGCACATTGCTATTTTTATGTATATATATTCACATTCACATGGAAGCGCATGGTGTAAATTGTTAAAGTCATGGGAAATGGACCCGTCGCCCCGAGTTCAAATCCTGGATGTGGTAATTGCATTTCACTTAGCACTAATACACTTGGGCAAGGTATGAATCCTACTCTCCCTCCAGCTATGCATAAATAGTAGGGCAGACTGGGCTCTTTAAACTTGGTTAGGCAACTGGTCTAGGAGAAGGAAAACTTTGAATTCAAACCGGTTAAACTCTGCTTATGAAATTGACCTTGTGTCACATCCTGCTCATGTGGAGGGGTTGGTAGGCACTTGGTGTAATGGTTAGAGTCGTAGAAAATGGACTCGACCTGAGTTCAAATTTTAGATGAGCCTGTTTGCATTTCACATTGCGCTAATACCCTTGGGAAAGGTATGCATCCTACTCTCCCTCCAATTATGGGTAAATAGTAGGGCAGACTGGGCACTTTAACCTTGATTAAGCAACCAGTCTAGGAGAACAAAAACTCTGAATTCAAACCGGTTAAACTCTGCTTATGAAATTGACCTTGTGTCACATCCTGCTCATGTGGAGGGGTTGGTAAATATATATATATATATATATATATATATATATTCACATTCTATGGAGGCGCTTGGTGTAATGGTTAGAGTCATAGGAAATGGACTCATCGACCCGAGTTCAAATTTTAGATGAGCCTGTTTGCATTTCAAATTGCGCTAATACCCTTGGGAAAGGTATGCATCCAACTACTCTCCCTCCAACTATGGTTAAATAGTAGGGCAGACTGGTCTTTTTAACTATGGCTAGGTAACCAGTCTAGGAGAAGGAAAACTCTGAATTCAACCTTGTTAAAACCCGCCTAAGAAATTGACTTTGTGTTGCATCCTTCTTATGCGGAGGAGTTGGTAAATACACACACACATATATATATATGATCAATAGTAATGGTATTATGGATGATCTAAACTGATAACTTTAAGTTTCATGCTTATGCAATCCTCAGATGAGTCAAATGGTTGAGATTTTAAAAAAACTAGTTTTTTAGCGTTTATATAAACGTTATTGAAGTCAGTAAGTCTACTGTTGGTTTGAATAACAGAAGCCAACTAAGTACCTTTAAGCAGTGTCCAAGACAGTTGGTATATATAGAAATCAAGAATGACCCATTCATGAATTTGGGTGATTTGGGTCATTCCATTCCTTGAGTTCTGATTGGCTGCTTGATATGAATGACATTGTGGAGTTATATATATATCCTTTCATTCTGCAGTAGACTTTGTGACATTCGGGTTTGTATTTCAGTTACAACCGTTTGTTGCCTTGTCTTCCCAGTTCGACGGTAATTGGAACTTTAATTATTCTTCAAATGTGAAGCGTTTTCACACGATGGGATGATGTAATACCCTTTTTATGCCAATACTTTTCTCATTTATTCTCTATTCATTCTATATTATATACACACACATATATATATATATATATATATATATATATATTCACATTCATTTTAGGCATCCCATCGTGGTGTAATAGTTAGCAAGCTATTTTCGCAGATCCGTTACTACTGAATAGCAAGTTCAACCCTCACTGGATGCCCCATATTTGTGACCTTGTGTCACATCCTACCTGTGGCGAATAGGTTGGGTAAATACCTACATTCACATTCATTTTATGCACATAAATTCACATTGATATGGAGATGTGAATGTGTTTGTTGCATCTGAGTTATTATTATAAGCAGTTCAAATATTGATACCTGAACATGAGACATTAAATGCATAAATGATGTAACCACTTATCTAAAAAAAAACCTGAGTTTCAATGTAATAGATTTAGGCAATAAATAATATCTAATGATACCCGTTTTGATTGCATAATGTTTCTCTAGAAATAATAAAGTCTTGGTGTCTTTGGTTTATGAGAAAATTAACATTTTATAAACAAATTGCTTTGGGGTGTACTTATTTGAGGACAATACTCGATCTATGGATCTATGTACAGACGTACACATCACTATGCGTAAATTTGATTGTGCACAAGAAAAATGAACAATTGCATCAATACATGCTCATACATGCACATACATATATATACACACACACACACATACCTACATTCACATTCATTTTATGCACATATATTCACATTGATATGGAGATGTGAATGTGTTTGTTGCATCCAAGTTATCATTATAGGCAGTTCAAATATTGATACCTGAACATGAGACATTAAATGCATAAATGATGTAACCACTTATCTAAAAAAAATTTTTTTATTTTTTGTATTTTTCAGGAGAAGAGTATAGCTAGTTTGCACACCAATTTGGAGGCAATGAAGGGGTCCGCACAGTCGCTGAACGAAGAGCTCGGATCTGACCTGCTCTCCCAACTGAGTGTTGAGGATCAACGAGAGGTTGATTATCTTAATGACCAAATCAAGACCCTGACCACTCAGAACAAGGAGGCTTTTTCAAGAGAGAATCAGGGTAAGTCCTCTTTTCTCTCTCTCTCTCTCTCTCTCTCTCCACCTTGTACCATCTCTCTCTCACTCTCCGTCTTTATACCATCTCTTTCTCTCTCCATCTTATATGACCATCTTTCTCTCTCCATCTCTCTCTCTCTCTTCTTATACGACCATTCTCTCTCTCTCCTTCTATCGACCATCTCTCTCTCTCTCCTTCTTATACGACCATTCTCTCTCTCTCCTTCTTATACGACCATCTCTCTCCTCTCCCTTATTCTCCATCTCTCTCTCTCTCTCCTTATACGACCATCTCTCTTTCTCTCCTTCTTATATGCCATCTCTCTCTCTCTCTCCTTCTTATACGCCCATTTCTCTTGCTCTCCTTCTTATACACCCATCTCTCTCTCTCTCCTTATACGACCATCTTCTCTCTCTTTCTTCTCCTTATACGACCATCTCTCTCTTCTCTCTCCTTATACGACCATCTCTCTCTCTCTATCTTATACGACCATCTCTCTTTCTCTCCTTATACGACCATCTCTCTCTCTCTCTCCTTCTTATACGACCATCTCTCTCTCTCTCCTCTATACGACCATCTCTCTCTCCTTATACGACCATCTCTTCTCCTTATACACCATCTCTCTCTCTCTCTCTCTTCTCTCTCCTTATACGACCATCTCTCTCTCTCTCCTTCTTATACGACCATCTCTCTCTCTCTCTTTATACGACCATCTTCTCTCTCTCCTCTATGACGACCATCTCTCTCTCTCTCTCCTTATACGGACCCATCTCTCTCTCTCTCCTTCTTATACGACCATCTCTTTTCTTCTCCTTCTCTCCTCCTTTCCTCCTTCTTATACGACCATCTCTCTCTTCTCTCTTATACGACCATCTCTCTCCTCTATACTATCTCTCTTCCACTCCTTCTTATACCACCATCTCTCTCTTTCTCCTTCTTCGATATACCACCAACTCTCTCTCTCTTCATTTATACCACATTCTCTCTCTCTCTCTTCATCTTATACGACATCTCTTTCTCTCTCTTCATCTTATACGACCATCTCTTTCTCTCTTCATCTCTCTTCTCCCTTCTCTTCATCTATACGACCAATCTCTCTCTCTCTCTTCATCTTATATGCACCAACTCTCTCTCTCTCTTCATCTTACTATGACCAATTCTCTCTCTCTCCTTCTTATACCACCATCCTCTCTCTCTCCTTCTTATTACCACCATCCTCTCTCTCTCCTTCTTATACCACATCTCTCTCTCTCCTTCTTATACCACTCATCTCTCTCTCTCTCCTTCTTATACCACCATCTCTCTCTCTCTCCTTCTTATACCACCATCCTCTCTCTCTCTTATACACCATCTCTCTCTCTCTCCTTCTTATACCACCATCTCTCTCTCTCTCCTTCTTATACCACCATCTCTCTCTCTCTCCTTCTTATACCACCATCTCTCTCTCTCTTCCTTTACCACTTCTCTCTCTCTCTCTTCTTATACCACCATCTCTCTCTCTCTTCTATACCACCATCCTCTCTCCTTCTTATACCACCATCTCTCTCTCTCCTCTTCTATACCACCATCTCTCTCTCTCCTTCTATAACCACCATCTCTTTCTCTCCTTATATGACCATTTCTCACTCTCTCCTTATACAACCATCTCTCTCTCTCTCCTTATACCACCATCTCTCTTTTTCTCCTTCTTATACGACCATCTCACTCTCTCCTTATACGACCATCTCACTCTCTCCTTATACCACCATCTCTCTCTCTTCATCTTATACAACCATCTCTTTCTCTCTCTTCATCTTATACGACCATCTCTTTCTCTCTCTTCATCTTATACCATCTCTCTCTCTCATACCATCTCTCTCTCTCTCTCTTATATGACCATATATGTCTCTCTCTCTCTCTCTCTCTCTCATACGACCTCTCTCTCTTCACAAACTATACTGTCTTGAAGACTCAACCTGAAGTTAAGACAGGTTCCAGCAGTATGATCTCTCAAGTTTTGAATGTAAATAAAAAAAAAGCAACATAGATCTAATTTAAAATTTAATTTTACTATAAGAACGAACAATATTTTTGATTTTTTTTTTTTCTTATTTTCATCACTTTGTTTTAAATATTAGACAGTGTGACCAAAAAGTCATTTTGGTATTCAAAAATAAAATAACATGCATTTTTGTTGATTAACTCTTAACATCCTGTTGAGAATTTGAGAAGTCCAGAGCCCCATTCCTATAAGTATTTATAAAAAAAATGGCCTTTCCTTTTAAAGTTACCTGTTATTTCCCTTAAATCAAAAACTTCTAAATATGTTTAATATAACATTTAAACAAAAGCTATCATTTGGGGTAGATTAGAAAAACAAATGTGACTTCCCGACAGGTGGAATGTTAAATGTAAACGGTATAGGATGTTAAGAGTTAAATTTTTTTGTAGCATAAAAAATAAATTTACTTTGATTATGAGAAATACTCCATATTTTGAAAATGATCATAATTATGCCCTACTATTTACCCATAGCTGGAGGGAGAATAGTTGAATACTTATTTTTCCTAAGGGCATTAGCACAAACAACTTTGTCCAGGATTTGAACTCAGTTAGCCGCCATGTCTATTTCTTACGATGATAACTGTTACACCGCAAACATCTTTTGAGTATTGTTAGTAAGTTTTGTTATTTTTCTTTTCTTTTTCAGAATTAGATGAACAACTGGAAAAAATGAACAAAGAACAGAAAGAACTACAGAATAAACTGGAATATTGGAAGGTAACTTAATTCACATTTGAACAAGATTGGATTTTAATAATATCTGCCTCGTATTTTTATTGGCTTTTGTTATAATTAGAATCACACTCACTAAATAATTAAGGTACGCCTGACTCTCTCTTGGCATTTGTCCCTATTTGTCAGCTCTCTTGGTTGGTCTTCTGGACCAGTGCTTCTCAAACCATCTGATGTGACCTAAGTAAGTAAAAGTAAAGTCATCGGGGTATCCTGAAGTCGGTATCTGTCAGACATCGAGGGAGTCTATCCCCTTTTCACTAGCACTAGACCAAGGAGATTTTTTTGGCATCTAAGGTGGAGCGCCACGGCTACCATCAGCTCCTTACTGTACCGCACAGTTCCCTGTGCTATTCATATGCTGAGTTGGTGAGGGCTGGTATTGAACCAGGAACCTTGCAGTTCCTAGTCGGACGCTCTAGTGACTGAGTTAAACCGTACTGGCAGGATATTTTTCCAACATGCCATTTAATTAAAGTAAAAGTAAAGCAGACAGCGGGGGGGGGTCTATTGTCGGTATCAACCTCCTTTTCGCTTGCGCCAGACAAGGGAGATTGTTTCTGTGTCAGAGGTGGAGTGCCACACCTACCATCAGCTCCCCACTTTACCGCACAGATCCAAGCAATGCTACTCGTTGGCAAGGGCCAGTATCGAACCTGGAACCTTGTAATTCCTAGGCAGACTCTCTACCGATGAGCTAAACCAGTGTTATCATATTTGTGCCGTATTTGTTTATGATCCTAGAACATATTCTACAAATATCCGTAGTGATCTTAATTTAAACTGGAACAATGACTTGTGTACCAGCAGTGTTACACATACCACCACTTTGAGTAGTGCTGTTCTAGACGGCATCCAGTGTCCGCACAGAGTTGGTTAATATAAGTTTTTGTTGGTCGGTAAACAAACTGGTTTATCTATGTATAGGAGCCCATAGGAGGATGTCACTGCACACAGCATCCTCGTCTAGTACCAGCTTTTTCTTGAAGTTTCTCGTTTAAGTTTCTATAGAAATGCATTGGAAAAGATTTTACTATAGAAATGTATTGAAAATCAAGGAAAAAAACATTTTCTGTGATGCATAATTAATGAAGTATTGTAATGGAGTGTTCAAATGGTGCATCTGTACAGTAGTACTGACTTGGCTACATTTTCCCATTTTATTTTATCAGAGAGATCAGATTTCCACACAGTCATTAACCTGTCAATAACTTTACCTATTTCTAAAATAACCATGACTCACTAAATAGTGTCATCAAATTATCTTTCATCACAGTTACCCCCCTTTAAACAGTTTAAATCTTAAACAGTAATAAGAAAAAAATTGAAAATTATTCATAAGATTGGAAGAATGTAGATATTACAATGGGATCATTTAAAATTATACAGGATTTTTGAAAAAATTGACAATTTTATTAGCATTCACACAATAACACACGTATGTGTATGAAATAAATATTTAGAAAAAACAAACACATGATGTTAAAATTCACTGACAGAATTCTGTTTCGACCCTTTATTGAAGTGGTCTTCATCAAGAGCGAGTTGTGTATGATAGAGAGAACGGTGAAAGTGGACCGTTATGAGATGAAAGTGGTGCAGATTAAACGTTCAATATTATAGCCGGAATTTTTTTTTAAATTTAAAAATGAAGACCACTTCAATAAACGGTCGAAACAGAATTCTGTCAGCGAATTTTAACATCATGTGTTTGTTTTTTCTAAATATTTATTTCACACTGTCGGATTCACTTCCATTCATTTTTCATATTGTCCTTTGAAAATACAAAAATACCAGGATTTCTACATCTTATCCGGTGAACATCGTGGTCTACAGTGCTGGGATTATTGAACTTTTTGATACTTTCTTATACATTTTTATACACATTTACATCAAACTCTTTTGAGCTTTCTTATAATGCTTTAATAAAATAAAATAAAATTTATTTTATTTTATTTTCATAACAGAATACGCATTTTCTAAATTTAAAAAAAAATAATTCCGGCTATAATATTGAACGTTTCATTTGCACCACTTTCGTCTCATAACGGTCCACTCACACTGTTCTCTCTATCATACACAACTCGCTCTTGATGAAGACCACTTCAATAAAGGGTCGAAACAGAATTCTGTCAGCGAATTTTAACATCATGTGTTTGTTTTTTTTAAATATTTATTTCACACAGTCGGATTCACTTCCATTAATTTTTCACATATGTGTATATATAGATTTTGTATGTTTGTTTGTACAATGACTGAGCACGTCTTTTGATGAAGGAAAATTATTGTAGATCAGCAAAGACCAATGTTCAATAGAATCTACACCCTATTTTTGTGTGAGTGGAGGCTAAAAAAACTTTTTATTCTTAATTTTCTTGAAGAAAAGCCAAATATAAATAATCTCTGTTAATAATGGAGATTTGCTTCCGGTTTTTGTCTGTAATAAAAACTACGCCACTGCTTACGTCACATTACCCAAAATCGTCATAACAGAATAAATACACTCAAAATTTGAACATGCAACATTAGACAGTCCTCATTGTTTTTTAAAACAAGTTTTAATAAATACATGACTGGTATCATATATCTATATATAGTTTGTTTTATTTTAATACATATTTAAAGTTTACATTTCAAATTGTTTTATTTTTTAATCCTTTAATGAATTTGATGATTTTACTTACTTAGGGTACAAACTCGCTGACATTGAATGTTTTACTCCCACCCCTCAGGCATTATGTTTCAAAAATCTATTTTTACATCGCCCGGAGGGTGTTTTTTATTTTGTACTAGTAATAATAATAAAGATATAAATCAATGATATATTAAAAGAAATTAATTTAAATGATAAAATATAAATCTCGTAACTCTATTTAATTTTTAACTTCTTAGGCAATGTCAGGTAGCTCTGCTAGTATCAAATAAGAAAATCCTTACATTTGGATTTCATACTTTGTTTTCGGCCCTGGACCGGTTAAGTAATTAATGGCGTAGATCCCAGGGGGCTATCCCCCCCAGGCAACACCTGCCCCCTTTAATTTAAAGGAACAAGGCTGGGTTTATTGTTGAGTGCCTAAGGTGGAATGCCGACGGGATCAACATTTTTTGCACCTACCCATGAGCTTTGGCTTTTGGATAGTTCCACATTAAAAAGACCTTGTGTCACACCTGCATACATGGTATGTGCGGTAAATACCTACTTTGTTTAGAAATAACAAATGTCTGTGAAGTGCAATTATCATCTTTGTTAAGTTTTTATGGGCCATCCTTTGGCCTTAAAGCCAGAGTGCTTGTCCAGTGAAATTGGATCCCTGGTAAAGAGTCCCTCGATAATGAATCCTTTGGTTACTCTGGTAAAGAGTTCTCAGTTCCTGGTAAAGAGTCCTTCGATAATGAATCTTTTGGTTCCTCTGGTAATCGTATAAGTCCTTCCTGGGTATTGGTAAAGATCTGGTAAACCTATGTCCGTCCTCAGTCAGTGTAATTGTAATTATGACAATAATGTCTTTTCCACACAGTATGGTGAGTGATTGGCTGCAGGAACAACTTACATGACTGTGGCTAGTCTTTAAATCAAGTTGGGGAATTAGAGCACATCTTATATCAAAAAATATTCCAACAACCTTTTATTTTTTATTTTTTTTTTTTTTTGTACATTTTTAGTCCATTTTTTGTTATTGCATAAACATTTTTAAAAAATGGGTCATTTCTTTTCCTTTTCAATATTAGCTTTCATGCTCTTTCCTTTTACTTTTAAAAAGAAAAAAAAAATGATAATAGCTAACTCAGATTTTTTGATTTTTTTATAATGATTTTATTAAATTAAAAACATATTTCTATTTTTTCAGGGTCAAGAACGAGAGCAGCAGGAGAAAATTAATGAAGATGCCAAAGAGTTAGAAAAAATGACTAACAAGCAAAGTCTCCTGTTGAAAAAGGTAAATGAAATTATTATTCCCTGCTAATTTACATGTAACTATTACATTCTGTGCCTCCCCCACTATCTCTCTCTCTCCCTCCCTATTATGTTACATTATGTGTTTTTATTGTAATATGATAGGAGCCTGGAGAGTTGGTTTTATCTATTTATTGTTGTTCCTTAGTGTATTCTGAAATATGTTAAAAATACAGTCTTATATACACTACTTCATACATATTTTATAATAAACTATCCCAAACATTTTATAATAAAATAAAAAAAATATATTTAAAAAAAAGACCCTACCTTACAGGTAGGATTTGACACAAAGTCATAAGTATGTGGCATCTAGTGAGGACTGAACTCACTTTCCAATAGTAACAGATCTGCAAGAATAGCTTGCTAACCATTACACCATGATGGGACATTTTATAATACACTTCTCCAAACATTTTATTTTACTCTACTTCCCACATATTTTAAAATGCATAATTTCTCACATATTTCATAATACACTACTTCATACATATTTCATAGTAAACTATTTCTCACCTATTTTATAACACACTAATACTGACATATTTCATAATACACTACTTCATACATATTTCATAGTACACTATTTCTCACCTATTTTATAACACACTAATTCTCACATATTTCATAATACACTACTTCATACATATTTCATAGTACACTATTTCTCACCTATTTTATAACACACTAATTCTCACATATTTCATAATAAACTACTTCATGTGACCTGATTTAGGTTTGGAAGATAGAAAAAGAAAGAAAGAAAAATCGGAAGTTAAAATCTTCCGATTGTTTGGGTCAGAATTACAGGGCCGCGATCGAAATATGACCTGATCTAGGTTTTGAAATTAGAAGAAAGAAAGAATTAATAAACGGAAATATAACTCGCTGGCCGACCTCAGCTGTAGATCCAAAACAGGTCGAGGCGATAGTGGCCGGTAGTAAAATCTCAAGTAGGTCGGAACTCCCAGAAGTGAGGGAAGCCGTTCTTAGACGAGTCTTTGATGTATCCAGACTTTTAGTCGCGGGGAAAAGATAAATCTTGTTTATAGATTACCGGAACATGAAGAAACCAGGATTAAAGAGAATCTATTGTTTTTTATGTTTCCCTATGGCTGGAGAATGTAGATAAACTCTTGTTGAAATCGACATTAAAAAAAGGGTCGAATGTATTTAAAAAACACATTCAAGTGGCCGGAAGAGATGGTACCCAGATTGGTGAGCGGAAGTAAATTTAATTGGCTCGTTGAACAAGAGGAAGGCGGTTACCCTTCTTGGGTGGGTGGAGCAGAAAAATTCCCGATGTTTTCATGCCGACCGGAAATAAAATTGTTCCGGTCGGAGTATTATTTAACTCAGACGTTTTTGGCTTGAGGAGCAGAAGAGGCCGAATAGGCAGATGAGGCCAAACGGGCAGATGAAGTTGTGATCGCTTGAGAATCGGGCTAGCTGACAAGATTAACGCAATACTGAGAGCCGAGAGTAACTGACTTCAGCTAAGACCATTTTGAAGACTTAGTCAACTTACGAACTGTTTTGCACAATACTCTGCAGAAGACCAGAAGTATTTAATTACGGGCACATCACTCCCACAAACCTTGAGAAGTAATTATTTGTATTCTTATATTTTCGAATATAAATGTTGTTGATTTTTTTAAAAAGAAAAGATTCGTTATTCGTTTTTTTGTGTGTGACCAATCGGACGCCATTAATCTCGGAAATCAGTTTCTATAGCAGATTTCTAGTCGTTTGAGATCTTAGCACAACGTGGGGCATTCGGCTAGATTTCCAGCAAATATAGATACCCTGCAATCCGTGGTTGATGCAGAAAATCCGATCTTGACGGCCAATTTCGGAGATTCTGTGAGCCCTTCAGCTCGGGAGCGACCGACGGGTTATATCATACATATTTAATAATACACTATTTCTCACCTATTTTATAACACACTAATTCTCACATATTTCATAATACACTACAGTAAACTATTTCTAACCTATTTTATAGCACACTAATTCTCACATATTTCATAATACACTACTTCTCACATATTTTATAATACACTACTTCATACATATTTCATAGTACACTATTTCTAACCTATTTTATAACACACTAATTCTCACATATTTCATAATACACTACTTCATACATATTTCATAGTAAACTATTTCTAACCTATTTTATAACACGCTAATTCTCACATATTTCATAATACACTACTTCTCACATGAAATATAATTTTATGATACACTACTTCTCACATAAAATATGTAGTAATGTATTATAAAATATAATACACTACTTATATGTTTTGTAATACACTACTTCTCATTTTTTCATACACTACACCAAACATATTTTAAAATGCATAATTTCTAACATTTTATAACACTAATTCTCTCATATAGAAGTAATGTATTATATTATACACTACTTATCACATATTTTATAATACACTATTTCTCACATATTTTGTAATACACTATTTCTCACACAATTTTTCATACACTACACCAAACATTTTATGATACACTACTTCTAACATATTTTATAACTCACCACTTTTACCTCACCTAAAAAAAAAGTTTTAGACTTTTTGTATTCCTACATAACTTCCTTGTATTTTGCACTTTTCAATTTTTATTATGTTTTTCATTTATAGAAAGACGAATGTATGAGAAAAATTCGAGAGTTGGGTTCCCTTCCCAGCGATGCTTTTGAGAAATATCAGGATCTAAGTTTGAAACAGGTTCGTACTTTATTCATTCATTAAGATTTTCTTTTTCTTGTACTATGCATATTACCTTCCTTTTCAGTATGTTATTTTTCAAGCGCACCAAAGTTTAACTCTTGACATCCTGTTGAGAATTTTCCAAGTCCAGATCCCCATTCCTATAAGGATTTATAAAAAAATAGCTAAAAATGGCATTATCATTTAAAGTTACCTGTTATTTCCCTTAAATCAAAGACTTCTAAATATATTTGATATTACATTTAAACAAAGGCTAACATTTGGGGCGAATTAGGAAAACGAATGTGACTTCTGGCTGAGTGGAATGAGGTGGTGTAGGACATTAAGAGTTAAAGTTATTTTTTATTTTTTCACCATTCATACACTTAAAATATTTTATATAGATTACATCTCAACATATTTTATACTAGGTGAGAAGTATTTTTTTTTTTTTTTTAAAGCTGATTAATTAGCATAAGCCTATTAACGTTGGTCTTGCATAACGATGTAACACTATGGTTACGTCGACTCATAGAATGTCTTTTATTTTGAATTATGAATAGAATGGATTAATGGATTAAATAGAAAAATGTATTTATAAAAACTGAATATCCATTAAGAATGACATTATTTCAAAACTATCGGCATTAAATGACCCACTGAGGTTGATATGCCATAAAACAAAACATTAAGACATTAAGAGTTAGTTTTTATTTTTTCACCATTCATACACTTAAAATATTTTATATACATTACATCTCAACATATTTTATACTAGGTGAGAAGTATTTGTTTTTTTTTTTTTTTTTTTTTTTTAAAAGCTGATTAATTTGCATAAACCTATTAATGTTGGTCTCGCATAACGATGTAACACTAGTTATGTTGACTCATAGAATGTCTTCTTTTTTTTAATTATGAATAGAAAACAACTCTTGCCTATAACTCATTAAAAATAAGTGAAGCTAAAATTGTATTGGTTGATATTCTGTATAACATATTTATAACTTTAAAGTGCACACTGACTTTATGGACACCCTCTATAATTAATTGATGATGTAGTCATCATCTATAATGAACTCAAGATACTTCATTAACCCGGCATCATAGAAAAGTAAGAATAAAACTGGCTTAATGTGTCAATATTAGACATAATAGTAAATTATAAAATTGCCGTGAATAAGTGCTGTCCTGGAAAATTTTAAAAATGTCCTGGAAACGTCCTGGAAAATGGTTTCCTAAAATGAGTGGGAACCCTGTGTAACACTATGGTTACGTCGACTCGTAGAATGTCTTTTATTTTGAATTATGAATAGAAAACAACTCTTGCCTATAACTCATTAAAAATAAGTGAAGCTAAAATTGTATTGGTTGATATTGTGTATAACATATTTTGTTGTATTTTACAGTTGTTCAAGAATATTTGATGATTTATATATGTATAACCTATAACATATTTATATATGTATAACATATTTTGTGACCTGCTTGTTTGTATTTAACAGTTGTTCAAGAAATTGGAGCAATGCAATCAAGAGCTGAAGAAATACAGCCATGTCAACAAGAAAGCGCTTGACCAATTTATCAACTTTTCAGACCAAAAAGAAAAACTGATGAAAAGAAAAGCAGAACTTGACAGTGCACATAAGGTGAGTTTGAAAATAATAATAATGATAATCTCTAATAATAATTTGTATTATTCAGACTAATTCAGAGAAATAGTACTCTAATAACACATGTGAATGTCATTGTGTCAGATTTTTTAAACTTTACTCCTAGAGGCAGTAGCCCAACATATCATACCACTTTGGAATTAGGTTGACTCTGTGAGCAAATTAAAAACATTCCAGGCCAATCCTTAAATTTTAAATGATAATCTCTAATAATAATTTGTATTAATCAGACTAATTCAGAGAAATCATCATCATCATGTCGCGCAAGCAGCACGGATATCCATGACTATCTCTCGCCAACCTTCCCTATTACTCATGGCTCCTGGGAGGTCCTCCATGCAGCATCCCAAGTCCTTGCATAGTTGGTCAATGTAGGTCCTTAGTGGGCGTCCTACGTTAGCATGTCCATGTGTTGGCTTCTACAGGAGAACGTCGCTTATGAGTTCGTCCTCGCTTCTCCAGCAGTGTCCTGCATGCCTAGTCCGTCTCACCCGGATGGTTTGTGAGATGGGGGGTAGGTGACCATATAGTTGCTTCTTTGTGGGGTGCTGCTTCCATGACTTGTTCAGGAGTACTCTAATAATACATGTGAATGTCATTGTGTCAGATTTTTTAAACTTTACTCCTAGAGGCCGTAGCCCAACATATCATACCACTTTGGAATTAGACTGACTCTGTGAGCAAATTAAAAACATTCCAGGCCAAATCTGGATTCACAATCCTTAAATTTTGGATTCCCAAGTTTTAATTACTGTGATTGTTTTCGGCGATTTATTTTTTTTTGATTATGTGATTTTTTGTGACAAATCTTTTTCCTATAATAATAATCAAAATTAACTGCAAAAATCCAGCCATGAAATCGAAATAATTGTTTGTATGGAAAGTAAGGACCTACCTACATCAAATTGTTTTTAAATTAAGTGGCAGCAGAACAATTGTTAAACTTTTAAAAAGTGCCATTGTTGGCTGAAGGCTTAATTAAGAGCTGTCCACAGGAGCCCACTTAATTGCCGCCTGATAGGGTGGCTTTTAAGCTAGTAGGTTCTACAAATGAATCAATCGCTCATGGTGTAATGGTTATTGTCATAGAAAATGGACACTACGACCCGAGTTCAAATCCTGGATGAGGCTGTTTGCATTTTGCATATCCTTGGAAAAGGTATGCATCCAACTATTCTCCCTCCAGTAAATAGTAGGGTAGACTGGGCTCTTTAACTTTGGTATCGCAACTGGTCTAGGAGAAGAAAAACTCTTTAAAAAAATTGACTCTGTATCATATCCTGCTTATTTGAACGGGTTTCCATAAATACATACAAGTGAATAATTTCTTTTCTAAAATCCATTTTATCCTGATAGTATGTCTTTGTGAAATATTGTGGGAGACTGAAATGTTGTCATTTGATCCCAGCTGACAAAATAAGTTGACATTTATAGTTTGGTTTTCATGTTAATTGATGTTTTAATTTGATCTTCTCTTTGGTGTTCCAACTGTTGTTGAAGAGAAAGTTATTGGGAGGAGAAAAATATATAACTGTGAACAAATGATTATTAAACAGGAATAGTTACTTGAAACCATATAATTGCTTGAATTATTATTAGTATTGAGATAGGAATACTTGAAACCATATAACTGTGTGCAAATTATTTATATTAGAAAGGAATACTTGATATCATGACTGTGCTGATTATTTGTGTTGGAAAGGGATATTTGATATATAACTGTGTGAATATGATTGTAGACAAATAGAATAGTGCAGTTAAAAAAAAAAAATGTGTTTGCTGCTATGTCCAAACAGAGAATCTTGTGTCACATCCTACCTGTGTCAAATCCAATCAAAATGGATATCTTTGTCACTATTAAATGCTTCTTTTACTTTCACCTGAAATGGATTTTTACTTCATGCTTCATATAATATCTGAAAAATATCTATAAATTTTTGAATGAAATAATGTTTTGATCTTTTTTTCACTCTTTTTTTTTTTCTTTTAGTCCATCTTGGATTTGATGAATGCTCTGGATCATCGCAAATACGAAGCTATTCAATTAACATTCAAACAGGTAAATAGTTTACACCTTGATTTAAAAAAAAAAAGAATCTTTTTGTTTTTAATGTTTTCACTTTTATTTACTCTGTTTTCTCATTTTTCTTTTCCATATTTAAATTTAATATTATTCAAAAGTTACAACATTGCCCTGATGATGGTTGAATATGAAAAACTGAAACATGTAACATTGGCTAATACTTCAAACTATAATAGCATTATCCTTTGAATACCTTTTTTCTTTTTCTTTTTTCTTTTTTCATATTTTATACAGTTTAAGTTTGCATATATATGTAAGTATTAAGAAAAAAAACATCCCCAAGTTATCCTCTGAATACCTTGTTGATTTTTTTTTCCATATTTTATGCATTTACATATATATGTAATAATTTACAATTGGAATGTCCTACAAGCTGAAATGAACGCTGAGTTTTCGCGAATCTTATTTAGTTCAAAAGCAGCCTTTTCATCAATTATGTTAAAATACTAAATAGTGTTCAATTGTATACTTATAAAATTTAAGTTTTGGTGGGGGTTAATAAACTTATACCATGATAATTAGATTATATATATGTTCCATTCATTATTCATTTCTATCTTGGTAAATTCAGCTTCAATCTCAAAACTTTAATGGCAAACTTTGTATTCTCAAAAAAATTAACGTTCCATTCATTATTCATTTCTATCTTGGTAAATACAGCTTCAATCTCAATACTTTTATGACACCCCTTGTATATATAAAGAGATGAACAAAACTGATAAGATAAATAGGAATATTTCTTTATGGTTATTTATTTTTTAATTCTTCTTAATTAATTTTGACTTTAGGTCATTGTGTGAAGAAAAGGGTTTTTTTTTTGGGGGGGTTTCTTTCAAGTTTTAAAAATAACCTTAAAAAGAGTTGATATACCACAAAATAATAAATGGAAAAAGAACTGGTAATGTATCATATCCATCGAATAAAAATCAACATAATATATTAAAAAAAAAGTTTTGTTGTTTTTTGTTGCAATTATTGAAAACATTCTTAGTCAAGTGTTGTGCTTTCTCTTCCAAAATTCAGGTTTCAAAATACTTCACAGAAATTTTCAAGAAACTTGTGCCTCAAGGTCACGCAGTATTAGTAATGCGAAAAGGAGACCAGGAACATCACGAGGTAAGAAGATATTTCAGTTGGGACTTTGTTCACTTTCAATCCAACACAAAGATTCACCATTGTAAATTATCTTTATCTTGTTCTACCAATACCATCTGCAAGTTGTTCCTTGAAACATTCATTTCTAGTAAATTCAAATCCAATTAAGTTCTCCTTAAAAGGAATTTAAAAAAATTAATTAACAAAGTGTGTGTTCTATAGCATTACTTTTTGTACTTAGGCCTGACCGGACATATAAATAGGACTGTAATATTGAGACTAAAAGGCATACAAAGAGGAGTGACAAAAATAATAAAAAGAGTAAAATATTACAGTTAGAGGGAGAGATTAGAGAAATTAGGATTAACTACTTTACTAGAAAGAAGAATGAGATGTGATCTAATTGAAACTTTCAAAATAATTGATGCAAAGAAGAGTGACAAAACTAATAAAAAGAGTAAAAGATTACAATTACAGGGAGAGATTAGAGAAATTAGGATTAACTAATTTCCAAGTAAGAAGAATGAGATGTGATCTAATTGAAACTTTCAAAACAATAAATGGAATTACTAATTATGTTTTTTTTAATAGTTCTCCTAAAACTGGAAACTTACTGTCAAGGCAGTTTTCATAAACTAAGTCCAATTGGATATTTTTTTGCTAATAGACTAGTATATCTTTGAAACAGTTTACCACTGCATGTTTTTACAACTACAATGATTAAAGTGTGTCAGTTGAGCAATAGATTATAATTTAGGAAGAATCTTTTATTTTCCTTTAAGGATACAAAGAATCAAAGACTGAATGGTAAATAATCAGATTTAAGACTTAACAAATTATATTCTGATTGATATACAAAATTGTATGATTGATTTATCCCCAGAGTATTGCTATTGCACTTATTGGAAGATACAGTTTATATGCAAAACAGGCACAGCAGACCACCCTGTCGGCTGGGGCGTTAGAATGCACCTCTGCAGAGGGGTAAGACTCCTCCAAATGGGGCCACCTGTTGGCCGTGGGTGGTGACCCGTGATGCTTAAGGATAGAGCCCAGGTAGATGAGCAGTTCATGACATGCAATACTCCACTTTGGCCCTTTCTTGGGCTAGACGGGTGGTTGGAGAGGCCCCCTCCGATCAATCAGCTGGCCATGTCAAGCCCTAGCACCTATATGATTGCCCCAACTTTATTGTCCTTATGGCAAGCCCCAACCCTTTTTATTATATGGGTGTTAAAAGGCGGTGGCTGCGGGTCTACATGTCCTGGAAATGATGTTAAACTCTATCTGATGGTGAGGTTCAAGTTTTGGAGGTTTGGGGAATGTGGAGCACCCATTCATCACCATTGCTCCCTGGTCCACTCTGACCCGGAGTGGTAGTTCCTGTTAGGGTCCCATCTATGGGTTAAGTAGAAAAATGTATTTATAAAAAAAAATTGAGTATCCATTAAAAATGACTTTATTTAAAAAACTTCATCGGCATTAAATGACCCACGGAGGTTGATATGCCATAAAACAAACCTAGCAGATAAGTTGCCTAATCAGACCAAAAACAAAAATAACCTAAAAAGTTTAAAGGTTAATTTGGATTATATCAGAAAAAAAAATTGTTGACGCTTTTATGAAATTATTTCTATGGTAAAAGCCGCATGATATTATGCAGACCTTAGGGACAAGATTTCAAGTATAATTTGTATATGAAAAAAAAAAAAAAAAAAAATTTAAAAAATGCAAGCTAATAATGTGTAATATTTTTTTTTGTTTTTCCTCAGAATGAAGACAGCCAGCAATCTGGCGCTGATGTTCCCCTGGTGGAGCAGTTCACAGGAGTGGGAATTAAGGTGATTATCTTTTCAAATTATTGCATGTTTATTTTTATAAATATTTAGGTAAAACATTTTTAAAAAACAGCTTAAGTTGCTTAGACATGTTATTTTGAATAGCTTAAAAACATATTTTTGCAAGATTAGAATAATTTTTGATTTAAACCAATTTCAAATAATGAGGAGTTTACATTAATGGAAAAAAATTCTATAAAAAAATAGACAATTTAAAAAAAATTTTATTTATTTATTTTTTTAATAAATTCTTCTTATTTAATGAGTGACCCTTGTATAATTATGTTATATTTTTAATTATCGGTGGGACATTTAATAAATATATATATATATATATTTTTTTTTTTATAACTTTCAAAGAAAGAAAAACTTGTTTTTTGGCTATAATAAATTTATTTCGATCAGAGACTCATTGGATAGTATTTACAAAAAAAACCTAAATATTACTCTCTATATAATTAATTTATTAATTATCATACATTGAGCTCTCTTATGGATTTATAAAAATCCTTGTATAAAGGTTTAAGTTTGCACCTACATTGTGGATGTACAGTAAGATTTTGATGATCCCAAATAGAATCATCCCCTACCTACCAGTCAATTGGATTATTTTACCTACCTATATATATATATATATATATATATATATATATATATATATATATATCTAAAAATCCAGAGAAGAAATCTTCCTTATGACACAGGAGTTTTTAAAAACATGTCGCAGTTTGCAGAGCTCAATGTGTGCTCTTATTGTTAGAGTCACAGAGCAAATTTATTTTTTTTGTGGCCAAAGAATTTATTTTCTTTTTCTTTTCTAACCGTTTGTTTTCATATAATTTTTTTTTCCTCTTGTAGGTGTCTTTTACAGGCAACAAGGCCGAGATGAGAGATATGCAACAGCTTTCAGGTGGCCAAAAATCTCTTGTGGCCCTCACCCTCATCTTTGCCATCCAGAAATGTGATCCTGCCCCCTTCTATCTCTTTGATGAAATTGACCAGGCACTTGATGCACAACATCGAAAAGCCGTTGCAGGTGAGAGGCTTTATTCTTGGTTGGGGTGTGTGAAGTGGGAGAGGGAATCAATGACGAGGCAGGGGTATGTACCTAGATTCTTCGACAAACAATTCTGTGCCCAAGATTTTACATTCATTAAAAATCCATGATTTGGGGCAAAAGAAGATTTGAATTGGATGGCTGTATTTTATGAAATAATGAATAATCTGATACTATATTTGTGGTCTGTCTGTCTATCAGGCCCCGACACTAACTTTTTTCATGACCATCCCGGACAAAAATTATCAACCGTCCCAAATGGGGTTTGGACCATCCGAAATGCGGTTTGGACCGCCCTGAAATCAAAATATTTTTGTTTAATTCATATCGTCCCAGGGACGGCGTTAATGTCAAGCCCTGCTGTCTGTCTGTCTGTCTATCTATCTATCTATCAAGGAATACAATTGAAAACAAAGCCCTGTTGGGTAAATAAAAAAGTTGTCGGTGGGGGGTGCTAAAGTCAGTATCAGCCAGACAGCATGGGAGTCTATCCCCTTTTCACTAGTGCTAGATCATGGAGCACTTTTTTTTTAGCTTCTGAGATGGAGCACCACGCCTACTATCAGCTCCTCACTTTACCACACAGATCCCTGTGCTATTCATACGCTGAGTTGAGGAGGGCTGGAATTGAACTCTGAACCTTGTGGTTCCTAGTCAGACACTTTACCGACTGAGCTAAACTGGCCCTATAAGTACATATATTGAATTATTTTGTTCTTGTTTATTGTTTTATTGATTATTTTTACTTACTTACATTTTTTTCTCCTCCACCTCATATCCAGATATGATCCATGAGCTATCAACTAATGCACAGTTTATCACCACCACATTCCGACCTGAATTGCTGGAACATTCTGACAAATTCTATGGTGTAAAATTTCGGAATAAGGTAAGAATTAGAATTTTAAAGTTTTACTTGATATCAACATTTATTTGCTTTTTTTTTTTTTTTAATTTTTTAAAAATCTCATCAAAATTCTGCTGGTATGTTGTTAGCGGTATTAGAATAAAATCCCCCTATGGCTTTATTAAAAATAGTAAAATGAGTGACTTTATGAAAGAAGAAAAATTCCTTATTTCTTGCACAATTCTGAGTCGATCACATTTCCTACCCAGTCATGCATGGTATTGTACTCTCTTTTGGCTAGTTTGCTGTATTCCATTATTATGTGTATTATTTAGATTTTTTTGACTGTTGTCATGTACACATTTCAGCTGAGATATCAGCTGCATTATATTTTGGACCTACAAAATTTAATATTACCTAATTACAAAATTGCCTTTATAGACATCGCTTTTAATAATTCTTCCTTTTTTTTTTTTAACCTACAACTTGTCCATATAAGTATTATCTTATTATAATGGCGATTCGGTGTCTGTAACTGTAACTACATTACTGCTTACGTCACAATATCCTCAGCAGTGGCGTAAGTTTATCAATGAATATTTAATTTATAGTCAAAATCATTAATGCATAAAATAAATCTTATTTATTAACGATTTCTTTATGAAAATCTGAGTTAGATTTGTCTCAAAATGGCCCATGTTATTTGCATTTACCATGTACCCCATGTGTACAGGTTAGGCACAAGGCCCTATTAATGTGGGCCCACCCACGAACTGAAGCTCATGGGTGGCAGGTGCAAAAAATGCATGGATCCCGTCAGCATTCCCCCTCAAGGGGGGCACCTCAGGCACTGGGCAATAAACCCAGCCCTACCCATTTAGATCGAGGGGCAGGTGTTGCCTGGGGGATGGCCCCCTGGGACCACGCCGTTAATTTCATTAATAGACACAGGCCCCAAAAGGCCCATGTTATTAATACATTTAAAATCCTGCTATGTGTGTTATATCACTAAGAAATAAAGGTTTACATAATATAAGGTGTGGTTAATTTGCATACTGGTTTTAACAAAACCAGGTTTAACAAAAAATTACTTGGTGTTATTGATCTCTAATATTGTTTTATTCTCCAACATATTAAAATCAATCCTCTGAATGATTTTATATAGAAACCAATTAAAATATGATTAAAATAAGTGTAATCTTTTTTTATATATATGATTTTATTAATTTTGTTAGTCTTTCTAATTCAATGTTTCATTGCATTAAACTTAAATAGTTATACCCAGAGGGCATATATTTTTGCTAGTTCTCATAAATGTTGATGTTGCAGAATCTGTATTATAGGATAATTATAACACAGTATTATTATAATTATTATTATAAATTTATTATAAATTATAAATTATTAAATTATAAATTATTAAATTATTAAATTAAAAAATGGTGATAAAGTTAATAAATTATTAAATTATTTATTAAATTATTATAATTATAAATTATTAAATTATTTATAAATTATTAAATTTATTATAAATTTATTATAATTATTATTATTATAAACATCTTATAGGATAAGTATAACACAGTATTATTATTTATTTTTTCCATAGGTCAGCCACGTTGATTGCGTTACCCGTGAAGAAGCTCACAGTTTTGTGGAAGATGATGCCACCCGTGGTTGAAAAAAAAGAACGAAACAAAATGTACAAATATGTGCTGTTGCTTATCATCGCCTTGAGGCACACTGTTACATTCATATCCGTCGTACATACACACATACATTCACACACACACGCACACCAATGTGTGTGTCATTTTTTAAAAAAACATCCAGTTTAATTCACTGCTTTTCATCCGTCGTTCATTCAAAATATTTCAAACATACGTTTTTGTTTGTACCATTATAGAATCTTGCTGACTTCCATATTCGTTTCCCATTCGTTTATCACTTTGTACGTGATGTCAGACAGCGATTATCATTTATTGTTTTAAAAGTTCTACCTCCCCAGTTGGGGGGGATTTGGAGAGGGGTGTTTCCTTTCTTGCTATTCTTGGCTGCCTATTTTGGGAGCCTGGCAAGACAGTATTAAACAGATCTGGAGGGGGTCTGTATCTTTTTAAAATTTTTTTTTATTGCCCCAATCACAGATCTTTTTTTTTTTTTTAATTAGATAATCATCTTTATCTCCTATGTCTTATTTTTAAAAGCACAATATTCTACCCATTTTTTTGTTTTTTTTTTGTTTTTGTAAATATTTCCTATATTGTCAGTTTTTTTGCACTGTTTATTTTCACCTTTTAATTTGTTGTTTATCAAATGAGGGAGAATAGAAATTAAAGAGCATTTTTTAAAATTTATCTAAATTCAGATTCGTTTCTCATTCACATTAAGCGTTCATGATAATCTTAGTTCTCAACAAATGTATCCATATCCATTAGATACGTAAGGTATCTTTTTTATTTTAAAAAGAAAAAAATTTAATCACTTTTATTACTTTATTATGAATAGGTAATAAAAAGCCCAGTTTTAATAAATCATTTAGTTTTAGTTGGTAGACAAGTACTCATTTATTTTTAACTTTACTGGGGGAAATAATTCATTTTAATTTTAAAAGTATGAATAAAAATTGTAAAATTTTAAATATCAAAATAAAAATGATAAATTAAAAATAAAGATAAAAATAAAATTAATAATAATAATAATTCTTTTTAATTAAAAAAAATAAGTCAAATAATTTAACAGATTGACTAACAGCTATTCTTCTTCTTTTATACTTTGCTGCCGCCATGGATTAAAATTCTTTCCATTATCATTTCCTACTCTTGTTGTGTAGACACATTACAGTAGTCTGCCGAATTACACCTTTTAATAGTGATACTAGGTATTATGATAGTGAACTTTTTAACTATTTGATAATATAAAATTGAGATAATAGATAAAATCTAAGTTCATAATGACACTGTTGCTGACTTACTACCACTACATAGTAAAAATACAATGTAAGACAAAACTGGTTAGTGTGTATATATATGACATATATTTATACTAAATATATATATATATATATATATATATATATATAAATGAAAAACTTTTGATAAATAAATAACTCTTATTAATAAATAAAAGTAAAAAAAGATAATATATATATATATACTAGCAAAAGTACCCGGTCCATGACCGGACATATATAAAGATTGGACCATAAATAGGCGAGAGATTCCGAACTGAACAGCTTAAACTGCGATTTTGTTCACTAAGATTAAACTAAACTGCTGGTATAGCTATAACAAAAAGCAGGCAGCAAACAGTATTTTATTATCAGCAGCAACTAGTATATGGTCAGTTCTGGAAATCAGTTGATTTGGGTTTAATTAATTATATCCCTTAATCAGTAAAAAATCAATAACCAAATTTGGCGTGTCTCTTAGTTAGAAGGATATTAAGGTGTATGCAAGATTTCGAATCTGAGTGACCTTCCGTTTCGGAGTTATATGTCGACACGTACATACCAAACTTCCTTTTATATATATATATATATATATATATAGTGACAAAGTTACTGTTATTTATAATAAATAAAATCTGAGTTAATGATGACATTTTTGCTGACTTACTACTACAGGAAAAATGGAACATTATTCCAACAGAACAATGAATTAAGAAATACAGAATTATGACCAAAAAGTGTAAAATCATATAAATTATAAGTGATTATAGCTATGGATGCACCTAATTGAAATACAGAATTAAATCAACAGTAAATCTAACCCCAAAATGTAAAATCATATAAATGATTAGTGATTATAGCTATGGATGTACATAACTGAAATAAGTATAATAACTTTTGTCATATCACTTCAGTAAAAGCTCATAAATACTTATTTAAATATGCTAATTGACTAGATTAGATAATATCTGATTAATAGGGTGGGGGCCATTTGAAAAACTGTTTGCAACATATATTTCTTCTCAGATCTTGAGCATTAACCTAATTTTACTAATACATTACCTGAGATGTTAAAAAATAACTAGCATATATTTTAGTATTGTTATTTCAAGTCCTTAAAACTCTTAAAGTCCTATACCACCTCATTCCACCTGGCTGGAAGTCACATTTGTTTTCTTAATCTACCCCAAAAAATAGCCCTTGTTTGAATGTAATATTAGACATAATATTAAACATATTTAGCAGTCTTTGATGTACGAGAAATAACAGGTAAATTTAAATGAAAAGGCCATTTTTAGACATTTATATATATCCTATAGGAATGGGGCTCTGCACTTAGAAAATTCTCAACAGGATGTTAAGAGTTAAGAAAGTCTTAACAGTCGAGTCTTTAACATTTTTTGTTTGTCATATCAAATAATATAAATGATTAGTGATTATTGCTATGGATGTACATAATTGAAATAAGTATGCAAATATATTTTGTCATCATTTCAGAAAAAAATTATTAATTAATTAGATAATCATCTTTATCTAATCGGTATAGCGTTTGACTAGAAACCACAAGGTTCCTAGTTCGATACCGGCCCTCGCCAACTCAGCGTATTAGTAGTAAGGAGATGGTAGGTGTGGCGCACCTCAGATGCTAAGATAATCTCTTGGTCTAGCGCTAGTGAAAAGGAGATAGACTCCCTTGCTGATTGGCTGATACTGACATTAGGCCGCCCTGATGACTTTACTTTTTACTTACTTATCTATTAATTTCTTTAATAATTTACTTCCATAGAAACTTAAATTGATTTGGGTTATTACAGACAAAACATAAATATTCAAATATTATATATATATATATATATATATATATATATATATATATATATATATGAAGTTTCAAAGAAAGAAAAACTTAACCGTCATCCTTTCGACCAGAAACTCAAAAATGAGTCTACCTCATCAGGCAGGTTTTACAAAACTTCTCTGATGACGCTAGACTCATTTTTTGAGTTTTGGTCGAAATAAATATTATAACAGGATGACGCTTTGTTAAGTTTTTCTTCCTTTGAAAGTTAAATATTGCTCTGTATATAATCAATTTATTGATTATTATACATTGAGCTCTTTTTAGGGATTTATAAAAATCCTTGTATGAATATATATGTTTGCACCTACAAGAGCATACAGTATGGTTGTACAGTGAGATTTCAATGATCCCAAATAGAATCATCCCTTACCTACCAGTCTTTTGGATTACCTTACACACACACACACACACACACACACACACACACATATATATATATATTATATATATATATATATATATATATATATATATATATGATACTAGAATATCAATAGGTCATTGGTAGGTTCAGCTTTTCTGAGGGATGGGGAATGAATTTTAATGAGAGCTTACATAATAAACAAGTTTATTTAAAAAAAAATTTAAATTTAAGAGAGTTTTATAATTTGCTTGAAGCATTGTATATATAGAGGTTGATTTAGAAGGCTATCACAATGCAGGTGTAAAGAAAAAAAAATACGGTAACAATGTTGTTGTGTGTTAACCTGTATTTAAAAATTTTAAATTTATTTTTGTATTGATCAGATTATCGATGAAAGAAATATTTTTCATTGTGATTTTAATATTTGGTAAAAATCCTTTGGCATTGAGTGTCACGGCCCCCATAGTTTTAAAGATTAGTTACGTATTCCTGTCACATAGACGAGGTTGGTTTGAATTATAAATCTATTGGTCTATTTAGTGTATATCTATAAAACCCAGAATACTTATTTAAAAAAAAAAATGTTTTTTTTTTTTTTTTTTTTTTTTTTCAAGAGATATTCATATTGGGATACAAGAGATATTCATATTGGATACAATTGCTGGTTGATTAAATAGCTGATTTTTTTATTTATTTATTTTTTTTCAAATTAAATAGTAAATCGTTTCTGAAAGTTTATTGTATGATTAAACACTTAAGAAATATATTTGATTTTACAAAGTAAAACTACTAGAGTGGCAAATCTGGCGAGAGTAGGACGGACATAATACTTTTACTAAACATCTAATATACCAATTGTGTATGTGGAAAAATTTACATGGCACACACGAGAGATAATTGCAGCAGCATAGTATTGGTCCAAGAACATAGTTTCATAACTACTGGGATAGTGTAATATCAGTTTATAATTGCTAGCTACATTTAGCTTTAGGTAATAAATTGAGGTTTGCTTCAAATTAGGAAGATTATTTTCTAAAACTTCCTCATAGCAATTGTCCCCTTGATTTTGTGGCTGTTGTCCTGTTAGATTTTTTTTTTTTTTTTTTGTATTAATCAGTATTTAGTGTGGTGCTGGGCTGGGTTAGCTCAGTCGGTAGAGCGTTTGGCTAGAAACCACAAGGTTCCTAGTTCAATACTGGTCCTCGCCAACTCAGCGTATGAGTAGCACAGGGATCTGTGCGTAAAGTAAGGAGCTGGTGGTAGGTGTGGCGCTCCATCTCAGATGCTAAAACAGTCTCCTTGGTCTAGCGCTATTGAAAAGGGGATAGACTCCTTCGCTGACTAGCTGATACCGACTTTAGGCCACCCATCGACCTTTATATATAAATATGTATATATATATATATATAACAGTGGTAATTTGATGATCGATAGATAAAACTGGAATACAGTTGAACAGACATAGATAGTTGTTGGTTGTTTTGTTTAACGGTATATCAACCCTTTTTGGGTCATTTAATGCCGAATCAAATCATTTTGATAAATAAAGAATTCAGGCTGCTTACAATACTACTGTTGCTTAAGTGGTCTCTCAATTAAGCATTAGAACATGCTCACTGTTGCTTAACTGGTGCTTTCAGTGTGACTTGACTGTAATAAATAAATAGATAAACAATAAGATAATTGAACAGACTGATATTATATATATATATATATATATATATATATATGAGAAAAGGGATATCGTTATGTACTTTTTCCTAGATAATATTTGTATCGGTTCTAAGCTCACTAAGAAATCTAGGAAAAAGTATAAATGATATCCTATATCACATAGGATATCATTTTACTTTTTCCTAGATAATATTAATATCAGTTCACACTAAGAAACCTAATGATATAGGATATCATTTTGTATTTTTTTCCTAGATCATATTGATATCAGTTCTAAGCTCACCAAGAGATGTATGATATCATTATGTATTTTTTCCTAGATAATATTGATATCAATTCTAAACTCACCAAGAAATCTAATAAACGTGATATAGGATATCATTATATACTTTTTCCTTGATAATATTAATATCAGTTCCAAACCTAAATTAAAATTTAATGATTTTTTAATTAAATACACTAATCCATTCATTGTCAAATTAATTAGCACTTTTCGCATTTTTTAAATGTCCCACATATTTGTTGCTTACTCTATTGACCATGTTACTTTGATCTATCAGTCTATCTTTCTATGTATCTATCTGGGGGAAGTTCCTGTGGCGTAGTGACTAACACACTTGACTGCGAGTTCATACTCCAGTCGTTCTATTACGTTCATTTTTGAACTACTACCCTCCAGAAAGGTATAAACTCCCTCATACCCTCAGTTACGGGTTAAATAGTACCACTACTGTTCTTCTACAAGAATGGCTATAACCCACAAATTTTGATATACCATTAAACACAGAAACTAAATCTATCAGTCTATCTATCCATCCATCTATTCACTCTTATTGATTGATTCACCTTCCTCTCCATTTATGATTATCATATCGCTACCATCCGCATACATTGTCGGAAAAAAAAAAATGCATATTGTCTTTATGCTTTTCACCGTTTCATGTGCACCATTTTTCAACCATTTAAAAAAAAAAAAAAAAAAATTTTTTTTATAAATGTATTTTTATGTACCTTCACAATAACACATTTTTATTTTTTTTTTTCACAATGACATACATTTTTTTTTTTTTTTTTTTTTTTCACAAAAAATGACAACATACATTTTTTTTTTTTTTTTAAATTTTTTTCTCGTTCATGAAAAATATACCATTGGGTAGGATCCTAGCTCAACTGAGCAAAAAAAAGCATTGGAATATTCTCCAGTTTGGTTTGTGCAAACAACAGTTACACCCCGCGCTAACACGAGGCCCGTGTGCTCTGCGTGAAAGTGCTGGGGCTGTGACTACTTGAAGTCAAAAATGTTATTTGATTGATTGGTCTCCTCGGGTTTTGAGTAAAAAAAAAAGAAAGGAAAGAAAGAAAAAGAAAGGAAAAGGAAAGAAAGATAAAAAAGAAAAGAATATTTTTACGAAATTGATAAATGGATACTTTGGCTTTGGGCAAGTCTTTCTCACCTCCCTTGCTTTATGTCACACTTATATTGAAAAAAAAAAAAAAAAAAGACTAACAAAAAAAAAAAAAAGCAACATAATCTATATATGTATAGCCCTGCCTGTCCAAGTGGATACATTAATTTGAGTTCTTTGACCGAGTTCGGGTCGAGAAATGGACTGAATGCAAGTCAGTCTTCTGCTGGTGAAATAGTCCACGGTAGCAGAGGTTATGGTCATCCATCGGATTATGTTCTTTTTTAATTAGTTGGTCCCACGAGCAGCTATTAGGATGCTTCTGCACTAGTTGCTTACACAATCTTGTACCTGGAATCAAAGCTGTAGTCGATTATTAATCAAAGGGTGGATGTCGTAGAGTTTTGTTTACGTTCTCTGTTCAGTATTTTCAAAATCTACCATGCATCTATTTTTTTGCATACAAAACGAGATGGTGTCTGTTCCTCATGACAAGACGACCATCCGAAGCAATTAGTCCTACAGCAAGGCATTATTTCCATATTTGGTCAAGATTTAAGCTATTAAAAAAAAAAAAAAAAAAAAAAATTATATATATATATATATATTGGGCTGGCTTTACTGCAGTCGGTAGAGCGTTGGCCAAGGAACCACAGAGTTCCAGGTTCGATACCGGCCGTCCCAACTCAGCGTATGAGTTGCACAGGGATCTGTGCAGTAAAGTAAGGAGCTGATGGTAGGTGTGTCGCTCTACATCAGATGTAAAAAAAACAAAAAAAAACAATCTCCTTGGTTTAGCGCTAGTGAAAAGGGGATAGACTCCCTCACTGTTTGGCTGATACCGACTTTAGACCACCCCGATGACTTTACTTTTTTTACTTTATTTATATATATATATATAATATAAATAAAGTAATGCATAAAGATTGCAACTTTCTTTTTAAATGCGACATGTGGTTGTTGTTAATATTTGAGAACTGCAGAAAAAGTAAGAATGGATGCCTCAAACATTAACAGCAACCAGATTTGCCATTTAAAGATATATATATATATATATATATATATTGGCTCGTGGGTTACCATAGTTCATTTTGGTAAAGAAATGGAATTGTTCTATCTGGCAAAGCATATAAAGTTGTATCGCATATACATTCATTAATTTTTTTTTTTTATAGATACAGTGTGTTTCAGAAAAGATGCGGTCATCTTTTTGAAAAAAAAATAAATAAAAAATAAATAAATTGCCTTGAAACATTCTCTTCATAAACTCAAACATTAAAACCGTCTGCGACACGTTTGCAACAATTATGCTCGTCGAAAAAAATAAGTCTCAAGAACGAACACCTGTTTGTCCAACGCAAAAGAATGGATGCCTGAATGAGGCTTGCGCACGATGCTATCATTGTCAAGTGTCACTAAAACACTGTATAATCATCATATCAGCTTTTTTCTTTTATACATACATACATAGATATATACATATATATATATATACACATATATATATATATATATTCTTGGTCCACTGCTGGACTCTCAGACCTTACCCCAAGGTCTGTAAGATATAGTGAGTAATGGACCTTAACCATAACATGCCAGCTCACGGCATCTTGGCAGTTTCCTAGGCTGGTTACCAACCCCAATCTGCCCCTGCTATTTTTACTGTGGCTGGTAGAAGAAGAGGTGGGTTCATGCCTTTTTGAAAGGGAATTAGTTCAAAGTGAGCGCAAACTGTCTTGGCAGGAATTGGATCTTGGTTTGGTAATTCCATGCTAATTAACTGTTAAACTATCTGCACGTTCATACATATACATACATATATATATATATATATATATATATATATATATATATATATAGGGCTGGCTTAGCTCGGTAGAGTGTCCGGCTGGGAACCTCGAGGTTCCTGGTTCGATACCGGCCCTCGCCAATATGAGTAGCACAGGGATATGTGCAGTAAAGTGGCGAGCTGATGGTAGGTGTGGCACTCCACCTCATGCTAAAAAACAATCTCCTTGGTCGAGTGCTAGTGAAGAAAGGATAGACTTCCTCACTGTCTGTCTGATATCGACATTAGGCCACCCTGCCGACTTTACTTATATATATGTATGTTGCTGTTCACCTAGTGCGGGCATTGTTTTAATTGAGTTTGGAACTAGACAAGAACTCCTAATTCTTATATGTGCAGCTTGTACTTGCCATTACTATAGTTGCATTGATATAGCAACTGCTTTAAAGTCATCTGACACCTGCATTTTGAGATTCTTTAGTTATTTACTAAGCTTTGCTTAGTTGTGGCCAAAGGCCGGAAGTATGGGGAGAGGGCACCCAGTCAGAATCAAGCTCGCTGACGACATCGGTCTGCTAAATCCAGCATGAGGTGCCTGTTTTCAGATTCTTTTAGTTTTTACACCTGGAAAAATGTTAAAAACAAACAAAAAAAAAAAAAAAAAAAACTAAGCTAAAAAAAAGTACCTTGAAAATAAATTTAATTATTTTGTTTTTTATTTATTTAATTTTTTTTTTTTTTTTTTTTTTTTTCAAATTTGAAAAATTGAAAAACAATTTTTTAATCTCGTTAATTTTCAACCGTTTAGGTTTTTTTTTTTTTTTTTTTTTTTGTTTCATTTCATTTCATTGACGTTTTCATTGTATTCTCCTTTTTGTCATTCGGCTTTGCTTTTTAAAACATTTTTCTTGGTTTCTGGGCAAAGTGGGGTTGGTTGGGGTGGGGGGGGGGGATACTAAAATTTAAAAAAAAAAAAAAGAAAAAATTCTTACTCTCATCTTCCTACAGAAAATTCTGTTTCATTATCAAAAACATCAATAACAATAAACATATATCCCTTTTTCTTAAAAAAAAATTAAATTAAAATTAAAAAAACATTTTTTTTTAAAAGTAAAAAATATATCTTTCTTTTTTTAATTTTTTTTATATATATATATTACTAAATACTAATTGGATCAAGGCAATTTTTTTATATTAAAAAATTATTTTAATCGTACTTTAATCTTTTATTTTAAAAATCAAGTTGAAAAATAGGATTTAAAAGAAAAGAAAAAAAAGAAGTAAGCCTAAATTTATATAAATAACAAAATATCTAACAACAAAAATATTTATACATTTCTCTTTCTCTCACTGCAAAAGTGTATAGATATTTTTCATTTTTTACAGAAATTAAGAAAAAAAATTGTGAGAAAAGTAAAGCAATGTTTTTTTTTTTTTTGTTTTTTTTTTTCTGTTGGAAAATAAACAAATATATTCAATATTTTTTTGTCTTGTTTTTTTCCTTGTCTCTTTTTTTTTCTCTCTTTTTTTTTTTTTTTAACTGTTCTTATAAAATTTTTTTTAAAAAAACAGACAATATCCTGCAGATACACATAGACACGCCAGTGGTGGCCTGCCAGCAAAAACTTACATTCACCAGCTCTGTGCATACACTGGATGCCGTGTAGAGGACTTGCCAGTGTAACATAATGGGAGAAGTAGAGGTAGAGATATGAGTATAACACTGATGTGTAAATTAGTTTTTAAAGTTTTTAGCAAAAAATGTGTTAGATGAGAATGGAAAAGTTTAAGAATGAATCATCACAGCTACATGGCATTGTTTCAGTTATTTCCTATAACTCCAACGTAAACAAAGGGATTATTTATTTATTCATTGATCTAAGAAAAAGAAGACGGGTTAGAGTTTAGGGTTAGTTTAATGGGTAAATAAATAATTTATCAGTCGAGTGGTTCCCCTTTGTTTATGTTGGAGTTATAGGAAATAACCATTGTTTCTATTGGATCATCTGCGAGACGTGGGAAAAAGGAAGAGTAAGAGGTTGGTGTGAACTGAGTCTGGTATGATACGCTAAGAGAATGAGACATGGAGCTTTTGCTCTCGGCATTTGTGACTTTGGGGGGAAAATAAAAAGAAGTGGCCTTGTGTTATTACTAAAAACTATAAATGACATGAGGCAAGATATCCCCCCAGCACCCCAAGTTGGTTTCCAGACTCCAAACATTTAGGAATTATCAGTAAACTGAACAGCAGTCCAGCAACCAAGATTCAAGCCTCCCCAATTGGTGCAGAAATAAGTATTCTTTCTTTTCTTTTGGAAGTCCGTCTCAGACGACGATGACGTCACTCCATATCTTCATTTGTGGACCCTATGGTGGCTCATTAGTCCAATTCTGGACTTGCAGATTTGGTCACACACTTTGCAGGGGAAATTCCCATCTACATTTGATTGTTCATGACGACGAAGACGTCGCTGCTATGCTGTCCTGTTTATTTCATTATTGAGCTGCTTAGCTCCTGTGCGGCAGGCGTCTCGCCAACCCTGTCTGATCGAGGCCAGATCTTCCACGCTTCAACGTTGTGGTCTTTGAAGCGCTTTTAGGGGGCTCCTGTCCCCCGCATGTCATCAGTGAGTTCACTTATAGATAAGTATACAATTAAATAATTTCTGTATCAACACTTCATCACTCCATTCAAAGTGAGAGCCATAATGTAACACACGTTAACACGTCATCTCTCAATTCCGAAATTAGAGAGCGTAACGTAGCACCAGGAGCGATGACTGATAGGGGTGGGTGGTAAGAAAGAGCCATGAGAATCTGCGTTGTCAGCTCGACTTGGTGATAATGATGAAATATTTAAAAATAAAATAATTGAAATAATTTCGATTACGACAAGAAGGTGTCCGAATCCGAAAAGGTTCCTGAGTCTGAAAAGAAGGTTCCCAAGTCCGACAAGAAATACCTGAAGAAGGCCGGAGTGCACATCGGCCGAAACGTTGTACAAATAACAATGAAGATGAGGACAATAGTCTGAATAATACAAATAATACTATAATATAGTATATAATATAATAATGATGAAATATTTAAAAATAAACTAATTGAAATAATTTCCGTGATGGCTTCCGATTACGACAAGAAGGTTCCCAAGTCCGACAAGAAATACCTGAAGAAAGTCGGAGGTCACATCGGCCGAAACAAATAACAATGAAGATGAGGACAATAGCCCGGTAAATACAAATAACACTAAACTAATTGAGTTTAATATGTGAAGGTTCTTTTAATATATACTTGGGATTATGTACTATGAACACCATTAGATCTCATAAAAGAAAAAAGCAATCATGCTAAAAAATGCAAGAAGCCGATGATATCCTGCCAAAACTATGACATGTGGACTACACAAATGATCTAGTGCTTCTCACAAATTCACCTGCCTAAGCCGATTCACTGCTGCATCGTTTGGAGCAGGCAGCAAGAGGCATTGTCCTCAATGTAAAGTAAAAGTCGACGGGGCGGCCTAAAGTCGGTATCAGCCAGTCAGCGAGGGAGTCTATCCCCTTTTGAATAGCGCTAGACCAAGGAGATTGTTTTTTAGCATCTGTGGTGGAGCGCCACACCTACCATCAGCTCCTTACTTTACCGCACATATCCCTGTGCTACTCATACGCTGAGTTGGCGAGGACCGGTATCGAACTAGGAACCTTGTGGTTTCTAGCCGAACGCTCTACCGACTGAGCTAACCCGGCCCCTGGATAGCAAGTCTTTAAAATTAGTAGACCAATTTACTTATCTGTGTAGCAGTATCTCATCTACTGAAAGTCATGTCAATTTTTCCCAACGGTAACTGTGTCAGTACTACTATATAGCTGCACCTGTTGGTCTTTAATGGAAAGCTTGGAGAAAAAGCAAGATGGGAGCTACACAAAGATGCTGCATGCTGTCTTGAATAAATCCTGGAAGCAGTAACTCACATAAAAGCAGCTGTACGGCCACTTACCTCCTATCATACAAACCATCCAAGACGAACAAAAACTTAATGGATAGTACTGGAAAAATTGTGCTTGTGCATTATTTGAAATAAACTTAATTGTTATTCAGAACACATTTTATGATATTGCAGTTGTATTCATTTGAACAGATTTGTATTTTCAGTGTAGAGTTACGGTGAAATGAAAATGGCCGACCAAAACAAAAGGCTTCCTCAAAGTGAAACAAACAAGGGATGTAACGGATTCGCGTGGGTAGGTAGAGCAGAAAATAATGGGATTCTCATTATCGCAATAAAACGATAAACCACGATTCTGGACCTTGGTTCGATAGTCTCAAAGTCTGTTTGTACAAAGGATATTTCAGACTTTTTGGCAACAACGAAGCTCGTGGTGTAATGGTTGAAGTCACGGGAAATGGACTCGTCGCCCCGAGTTCAAATCCTGGATGTAATAATTACATTTCACTTTGCGCTAATACCCTTGGGAAAGGTATGAATCTTACTTTCCCTCCAGCTATGGATAAATAGTAGGGCAGATTGGGCTCTTTAACCTTGGGTAGGCAACCAGTCTAGGAGAAGGAAAACTTTGAATTCAAACCTGTCGAACTCCGCTTAAGAAATTGACCCTGTGTCACACCCTGCTTGTGCGGAGGGGTTGGTAAAAATATATTAGTCAGACGAAGGGTGAGACCCCTAAAATGACATGTGGAATAAATGGAAACCGGCGGAATTCTCTAGAACAAATATTAGAAATTTTCTATATAACAGGTTAGCCTGGATTGAGAAGGCAGTTGGGCTGAGTGTTACATAATCTATGCGGTTGCATAAGATTATTGTCAATCCCCTGTATTTCTAAAGGGATGGCCCTTTTCATATCACGAGCGGGACTTTCCATGGAAAATTACAGAAAGCCCGCGAGATACGTAAAGTCACGTAGGACCTGGTTGGGTCCTCAGTTTCAGTTTAGACGTCGAACAGAGAAGATGTACTGCCTTAACTGGAACTCACTGCACACGCGCGCTATGTTAGTCAGATGTTTAGTTACATGAAATGTTTAGTTAAGTAAATAAAAGCTTAAGAAAATAACACGGTTTTGTGGTTAATGAATGTCTTGGTAACAAGACTGATCTAGAAGAAGAAATGAGTTAAGTGCGACCGACCACCAAGACGAAGTCCAGACGTTAGAAGAAGAACATAAGATAGAAAAGATGAACAGCAGAAGAAGAATAGAAGTAAGTAAAGAAGGGTATACAACATGAGGATTTTTTCCGGTGTCGGTCCAGGCGAGCGACGTGTGAATCGGGGAAAGAGATCTGATGTCGCTGGGGACGAAAAGACCCGCTTAATATATTTACCGACTGGAAAAAAGTTTATGTCACCTGATATATCCGGGTTAAGGGATATATTCTGAAGTTGGTATTTGGTATATTATCGCAGTAGTAGTTGGTACGCCGAATAGCAATACGTCTTCCGAGCAGTCGTGGTGTAGTCTAGCGAGTAAGATTAGGTGTAGGTCTCAGTGTAGGGGTATTTACATGTCCCACTTTCACACGATATGACACAAGGCCGTTTTATGTGGACACCACTCACAAGCCGAGACTCATGGTGGGTAGGTAGAAAAATTGCGTCGATCCCGTCGACATTCCCCCTCAAGGGGGCGCCTCAGGCGCTGAGCAATAAACCCAGCCCTGCCCTTTAAATCGAGAGGGCAGGTATTGCCTGGGTGGGGGGACGGCCCCCTGGGATCGACGCTATTAACCAAATCAACCTGTCCAGTGGCCGAAGCACACTAGGCTTAAGTGTAGGTACTATTTGAAGTGAGCACACTCGTGCACTCACTCCAAACAATTTTTTTATTTATTCAAAAGTGACGTACAACGCATGTGCACACGACTCGGCATGTAGCCGGAAGTTTGGTTTTGGGGAGGGTGATAAAACTGGTCATACCACTACACGGATCTATCTAGCTAGGTTCATTCACCGACCGATTCATTCAAAAATAAAAATAAAAATCTTGCATTCTCCCTTGCTCTGCTCTCTTCCACCAAAATACCTCATTCGCTCTATTATGCATCTATCCTATTTGAAAATTCCCAATAATCGTTTGATGATTGGTGATGGAGGTGGTGGGAGAAAATTGAAAATAAAAACCCCAAGAAACTGAAAACACATGTAAACAAAACAAAATTGTGGGTCATTTTGGTTACCCCCTTTCCCTCAGCTAATGTATAGGCCCGCCGACTGTCTTCCGCAATTTGTTGTTTCAAAGCAAGCCGGTCAGTGCCTCTAATATGGGAGTGGGTGTCCTTAGTGGGTGGTCGGTAAAAAATTGGGATTTTGTAGGCCAGGCAGGTTGGGTTACTAGAAAAATTGACTTTCCAGGAAAAATACTAGGGTGACTCGGGTGGTTTTATAAAAAACTTGGGATTGGGGTCCTGGATATGTCCTATAAGAAAAAAACTGGGGTTGATGATCATTCAGCCTCCTAACTAAAAGGATCTATAGTGTATGCAGTTTTTTGCTTTTGCTTGTTTTTTTCTTTTGTTTATTTTAAAGACTTTGTTTGTCTATCTAAGGGATGGGGTCCCGAGACAGGATCCCCGTCAGTGCTGGCCATGATGGACAGGCAACAATGTCTCTACACCTGCCCCTGGTCTCTGTGTAGGTGCCTGTACCAACACAGTGTCGACTATTTATACATGACACTGTACAATCAGATTATAGTGAAGGGTACCAAGGTATTTACATATTCATTACATCATCACCCAACGTTTACTACTGCAGTAGTAAAGACCCCGCCACGTTACAAGGGAGATTACTCTCATTTATGTAGCTAATGTTCAGATTACCCATTATCTAAACACAGATCAAATTCCGTTAAGTAATTCATTCGGTAGTTCCCAAAAATGCCCACTTAAGTTCGTTTTCTTATCATTTTTTCTTTCTTTCTGAAATCATCCAAATTAATCTGAAGACTTTTGTACGCTATTTGCTGTTTTTCATCTGATTAGGCAATTTGTTCCAAAAATATATTAGTCTATTAACAAAAAAATCTTAAAGGTAAAAAAAAAACTAATTCCTACTCTTATTTCTTTTTATCTATTTCTATCTTAGAGAAACCAATCAATGTGTACAATTTCATTCTCTCTCCCACCTCTCTCTCTCTCTTTCTCTCTCTCTGTGTTCTGTGTTGTGTTTATATCTTTAATTCTCTCTCCCCCACTCTCTCTCATTTTCTCTCTCTGTGTTCTATGAAATCTTCCCCCCCTCTCTCTCTCTCTCTCTGTTGTCTTTATATCTTTATTTCTCTCTCCGCCTCTCCCTCTCTCTCCCTTTCTCTCTCTCCTCTCTCTCTCTTCCTTTCTCTCTCTCCTCTCTTCTCTCTTCTCCTCTCTCTCTCTCTCTCTCTCTGTGTTCTGTGTTGTCTTTTATATCTTTATTTCTCTCTCCGCCTCTCTCTCTCTCTCTGTCTGTCTGTCTGTCTGTCTGTCTCTGTGCTGTCTTTATATCTTTATTTTCTCTCTCCGCCCCTTCTCTCTCTCTTTCCTCTCAGTGTTCTATGAAATCTTCCTTTCTACCCCCTCTCTCTCTTTGTGTGTGTGTGTGTGTGTGTGTGTGTGTGTTCTATAAATCTTCTCTCTCTCTCTCTCTTCTCTCTCTCTCTCTCTCTCTGTATGTTCTATGAAATCTTCCTCTCTCCCTCTCTCTCTCTTTCTCTCTCTCTCTCTCTGTTCTGTGTTGTCTTTATATCTTTAATTCTCTCTCCCCCTCTCTCTCTTTCTCTCTGTGTTCTATAAAATCTTCCTTTCTTTCTCTCTGTTTTTCTCCCTCTCTCTCTCTGTTCTGTGTTGTCTTTATATCTTTATTTATCTCTCTCCCTCTCTCTCTCTTTCTCTCTGTATTCTATGAAATCTTCCATTCTTTCTCTCTGTATTCCCCCCTCTCTCTGTTCTGTGTTGTCTTTATATCTTTATTTCTCTCTCTCCCTCTCCCTCTTTCTCTCTGCATTCTATAAAATCTTCCTTTCTTTCTCTCTGTATTTCCCCCCTCTTCTTCTGTGTTGTCTTTATATATCTTTATCTCTCTCCCCTTTCTCTCTCTCTCTTTCTATCTGTATTCTATAAAATCTTCCCTTCTCTCTCTCTGTATTTCTCTCCCTCTCTCTCTCCCTCTCTCTGTTCTGTGTTGTATTTATATCTTTATTTCTCTCTCTCTCTCTCTCTCTCTCTCTCTTCTCTCTGTTTTCTATAAATCTTCCTTTCTTTCTCTCTGTATTTCTCCTCTCTCTCTCTGTTCTGTGTTGTCTTTATATCTTTATTTCTCTCCCCCCCTCTCTCTCTCTTCTATCTGTATTCTATAAAATCTTCCCTTCTCTCTCTCTGTATTTCTCTCCCCTCTCTCTCTCAGTGATCTGTGTTGTCTTTATATTTTAATTCTCTCTCTCCCCCCTCTCTCTCTTTCTGTCTGTATTCTATAAAATCTTCCTTTCTCTCTCTCTGTATTTCTCCCCCCTCTCTCTCAGTGATCTGTGTTGTCTTTATATTTTTAATTCTCTCTCTCCCGCTCTCTCTTTATCTCTGTGTTCTATAAACTCTTCCTCTCTCTCTCTCTGTCTCTTTATTTTCCCCCCTCTCTCAGTGTTGTCTTTATATCTTTATTTGTCTCTCCCCCTCTCTCTCCCTCCCTCTGTATTCTATAAAATCTTTCTTTCTTTCTCTCTGTATTTCTCCCCACTCCCTCTCTCTCCCTTCATGTTACTATTTTCTTTTCTTCGTTTTCGAATTCATTTGTTTTTCCAATGTCAGATGTCATTCTTTTCCTCTCAATTTTTTTCTCTATATTGTTGCTGTCTTAATAAACTGACTGGTTTATCTCTCTGTTTTAATTTTATTTACCCCCCCCCTCTCACACAAACACACAAGACACACACACATATATATTATAGGTTTAAAGGTTCCTATATATGAGTTTTATGGAGGCGCGTGGTCTAATGGTTAGAGTCGTAGGAAATGGACTCGTCGGTCCGAGTTCAATTCCTGGATGAAGCTGTTTGCATTTCACATGGCGCTAATACTCTTGGGAAACGTATGAATCCAATTCTCCCTCCAGGTATGGATAAATGGCAGGACAGACTGTGCTCTTTAACCATGGCTAGGTAACCAGTTTAGGAGAAGGAAAACTCTGAATTCAAACCTGTTAAACTCCGTTTAATAAATTGACCTTGTGTCGCATCTTGCTCGTGAGGAGGGGTGGTAAATATATATATATATAATTTAGTTTTAATTTAATTTTTACAATATCATTTTTTTACAATCGTTTTTTACAAAAAAAATTTTACAATATTTTCTTTTTTTTTTACTACGTGATGAAAATTCTTTTACAATATTTTTTATAATATTTTTTTACTACGTGATGAGTGTGTGTGTGCGGGCGTGTGTGTGTGAAATTTATTAGGTAATTATTTAGTTTTAATTAAAGGAAAAATACATTATTTAACTAAGTAAAAATTATGATCAAATATAAGGTATTTTGTAATCTTTAAGTATGAGTTTGGCGAGGCGAGGGGATAAATTATAAAATCCTGGTCTTTGTTTAATCGTATTAAAAATCGAGATTGTGCTAGATTCTACGATTTTTCTTCGATTTTTGTTGTGTATCCTAACTAACATTTTGGATTCTTTAAAATTAAAGAGATGGTTGGTTTCCAAAATGTGTTTCGTAAGTGCATCGTTCAATTGACCGTTTCTTATATCTCTCTTGTGCTCTCGGATTCGTTGATTGATATTTCTAGAAGTCTCACCTATATACCTTTTATTACAATCTAAAAATTTGATGGTATATACACCAGCATCAGACCTCGTGTGAATATGGTTGTTTTGATTATTGATAAGATATTTTTTAATTGTTTTCGATGAGTTTGTTACAGTTTTAATTCTACGTTATTCAGTTTTTTCATAATGGTTGTGGCCGAATTATTGGGTAATCCCATAAACAATTCATAATGGGATTGCCTGCCCTTGTTTGGCTGGAAGAGTTATCTTCCTTGTGTTTAAGGTTGTTCACCACCAGGCGCTTTGACTATTTAAGCAGGCAAGCGCCAGTTTTGAATCCCCTTTCTTCTCCGGGACTCCACCAACAAAAATGCGTTAGACATTTTGTCTACACCCTTCTTGTGTGGGGGTTTCATTCTCCCAACACTACGTCAGTAAGTGGCTTTGCCTTATGTACTCTTCATATCTTCTATATGTACATTTATGTATTTCCTTTAATACTCCATTTTTGTATATTGTCTCCTATATGTGTAACTTATATACCTACTATACATCCTGTATATATATCTCTTGTTACGAATGCTTCTCTACGTGCTCATATATATTAAAGTCCATTTTAGTATTTAACACCCTTAGTCTGAGTTGTTTGTTCATATATGTACCACGCTGGGAGACCTCTGAGCCAACCAACTAATTATAATTAAGTTTATTACCTTCTGAACCCAACTTAATAACCATTTAAATAGATACATTATCTTACCCAATAACTACATCATCAACTCCTGCAGTTAGCTGTAACTAATCAATATCTTGATTAATTCAGTGGATTTAACCCTGAAGACCTTTATGGTGAAACTCGAGTAGGTTATTTTTGTACACACTATAATATATATATATATAGTAAAGTGAGTGGGTGAGAGAGAAAGAAGACTGACTGGCGAGAGAAATTGACAGAATGATCGATATATATATATATGTATATATCGATCATTCTGTGATATATATATATATATATATTATATATATATATATATATAGATTTCGTTGAATTGAACAGACAATCCTGTCTGACAAGTCTTTCATTGATCCGTTCTAATCTTCAGGCCATCCTTCTGGTGTCAGGGTGGAACTGGTATACCAGTCCACCGAAGGTTTCAACACTAGCGCTTTCGGCAATACACTTTGCCATCCTCAGGTGGGAAACGATGGAATAGTTTTCATGTCTCGTTTTTAACGAGAACGAGTAGAAGCAAGGAATTAGTGGGAGGTAATATCAATTGGTAGTGGGAGGTTTTTGGAATGGTAGTAGTTTGAACAAAGCAGTGGGGGAATAATAGAAGTAATGTAGGCAGAAAATTATAAGCATTTAAAATTTTTTTTTTTTTTTATATATATAGTCTTTTTTATATATTTCTTTATATATTTTTATATCTTATATTTTATATATTATTTTTTTGTTTTATCCTTACTCTATATTTTTTCAGACTCATTCAATAGTTTAATTCATAGTTTAATTTTGTCTTACTACCATCCTCTTAAGAAACCAGACCTTGAAGAGTATCCTTTTTTTCTCATTTGACTTCCTGTCGCCATGGTGACAGTCTTACAATGTACATTTTTTTTTTTTTGAGAAGTAAATTTTTCAGTTATGCAATATCTTTCTAAGATAAATATTGGTCTGTATATAATCTAAAAGTTTATTATACATTGAGCTCTTTTTAGTGATTTAAAGATTCACTGTATTTATACATACTGGATCATACAATAATAATACAGTGTGTCTTTGAAATCACACATAGAATCATCCCTTACTACCAAGTTTTGGATACCTCTCTCTCTCTTCTCTCTCTCTCTCTCTCTCACACACACACACACACACACACACACACACACCACACATATATATATATATATATATATATAATATAGAGAGAGAGAGAGAGAGAGAGTAAACTACACACACGTGTTTCGAGGTATCACCTCTCATCAGTGCAGTTATATATATATATATATCGATCATTCTGTCAATTTCTCTCGCCGGTCAACCAGTCTTCTTTCTCTCTCTCACCCACTCACTTTACCCTCTCCCATGTGTGAGAGTTCTCAGTCAGTAGTTCACTAAGACAATAAGGCAAACTACTTTGCTATTAGTAAAAACTTTTTAACGACACCGACAAATATCCCATCTCGCCGCCTCTTTTTTCCGATGGAGGCTGAAAACGAGAACGGAAATGAAGATCGGCGCCATTTTCTAAAGACAACCAAATGAAGATTAAAAACAGACGCTCCCTGATACTTGTCTTCACTCCGATTGACTCCTAACCCCCCCCCTCCCTCCCCTCACGCCCCCCCCCACCGTCTTCAATTTCTAAAATGAGTAAACAAGATATGAAAGAGAAGAAAATGGCAGATTGAGTCGATCGCTTTTACGTTGAGTGCGTCGCTTTTGGTCAATGAAGAAAAGGCAATCAACGCAAAAAGAGAAAGAAAAAAAAAAGAAGAAAGAAAGAAAAGAAAAGAAAGAAAGAAAAAAATGGGATGGGATGATATGGAAAAAAGAAAGAAAGAAAGAAAGAAAGAAAGAAAGAAGGAAGAAAGGAAAGGGAATGGCCAATCTTAAAGTTAGAAAGAAAATGACTGGGTGGGGTGGGGAGATACAATGGCATAAAGAAGAAGAAAAAAGAATGAAATGACTTGAAGACGCTAAATAAAAATTGAAAGAAAGAAAAGAAAGAAAAATGAAATGGAATGAGAAGAAAAGAAAGAAAGAGATAGAGAAAGAAGAAAAGAAAAATGGGGTGGGATGAGAAGAAAGAAGAAGAGAAAGAAGAAAATGGAATAATATGGAAAGAAAGAAGGAAAGAAAGGAAAGTGAATGGCCAACTTAAATTTAGAAAGAAAACGACTGGGTGGGGTGGGGGATACAATGGCATTAAGAAGAAGAAAAAAATGAAAGAAAGAAAAAAGAAGGAAAGAAAATCGAATGGGACGAGAAGAAAAGAAAGAAAGAAAGAAAGAAAGAAAGAAAGAAGAAGAGAAAATGAATGGGACGAGAAGAAAAGAAAGAAAGAAAGAATGAAAGATAGAAAGAAGAAAATGGATGGGATGATATGGAAAGAAAGAAAGAAAAAATAGAAAGAAGGCAAGAAAGGAAAGGTGAATGGCCAACTTAAATTTAGAAAGAAAACGACTGGGTTGGGGTGGGGGGATACAATGACATAAAGAAAGAAAAAGAATGAAATGACGCTAAATAAAAATTGAAAGAAAGAAAGAAAGAAAGAAAAATCGAATGGGACGAGAAGAAAAGAAAGAAAAAAAGAATGAAAGATAGAAAGAAGAAAATGGAATGGGAATGAGTAGAAAAGAAAGAAAGAAAGAAAGAAAGAAAATGGGATGGGAATGATATGGAAAGAAAGAAGAAAGAAAGGAAAGTGAATGACCAACTTAAATTTAGAATGAAAACGAATGAGTGGGGTGGGGAGATACATGGCATAAAGAAAGAAAAGAATGAATGACTTAAAGACCTAAATAAAAATTGAAAAGAAAGAAAAAGAAAGAAAGAAAAATCGAAATGGATT
>CM042151.1:5656770-5676875 GCA_023376005.1 Doryteuthis pealeii
AAAAAAGAGAGAGATGAGACATTAAATGCATAAATGATGTAACCGCTTATCTAAAAAAAAATTTCTTTATGAGTTATCATTATAGGCAGTTCTTTACAAATATTGATAGCCTGAACATGGAGACATTAAATGCATAATGATGTAACCGCTTATCTAAAAAAAAATTTCTTTATGAGTTATCATTATAGGCAGTTCAAATATTGATACCTGAACATGAGACATTAAATGCGCATAAATGATGTAACCGCTTATCTAAAAAAAAATTTGTTTATTTTTTGTATTTTTCAGGAGAAGAGTATAGCTAGTTTGCACCAACCAATTTGGAGGCAATGAAGGGTCCGCACAGTCGCTGAACGAAGAGCTCGGATCTGACCTGCTCTCCCAACTGAGTGTTGAGGATCAACGAGAGGTTGATTCATCTTATATGACCAAATCAAGACCCTGACCACTCAAACAGAGAGGCTTTTCAAGAGAGAATCAGAGGTAATGTCTCTGCTCTCTCCACCTTGGTACCATCTCTCTCTGCTGTCTTTATCTTATACGACTATCTCTTTCTTTCCATCTTATACCATCTCTCTCTCTCTCTCCATCTTATACCATCTCTTTTCTCTCCATCTTATATGACCATATCTCTCTCTCTCCTTATATGACCATCTCTCTCTCTCCTTATATGACATCTCCTCTCTTCTCTTCTTCTTATAATACGACATCTCTCTCTCTTCTCCTTCTTATACGACGCATCTCTCTCTCTCTTCTCTTCTTTTTATACGACCATTCTCTCTCTGCTTTCCTTCTTCTTCTCTATACGACCATCTCTCTCTCCCTTCCTTCTCTCTATACGACCATCTCTCTCTCTCTCTTTCTCTTATACGACCATCTCTCTCTTTCTTCCTTATATGACCATCTCACTCTCTCCTTATACCACCATTTCTCTCTCTTCATCTTATACGACCATCTCTTTCTCTCTCTCATATTATACCACTTCATATTATACCACCATTTCTTTCTCTCTTCATCTTATATGACCAACTCTCTCTCTCTCTCTTCATCTTATATGACCAACTCTCTCTCTCTTCATCTTACATGACCAAATCTATCTCTCTTCATCTATACAACCAACTCTCTCTCTCTCTTCATCTTATATGACCAATCTCTCTCTCTCTTCATCTTATATGACCAACTCTCTCTCTCTCTTCATCTTATATGACCAACTCTCTCTCTCTCTTCATCTTATGACCAACTCTCTCTCTCTTCATCTTACATGGACCAAATCTATCTCTCTTCATCTTATACAACCAACTCTCTCTCTCTTCATCTTATATGACCAACTCTCTCTCTCTCTTCATCTTATATGACCAACTCTCTCTCTCTCTTCATCTTATACGACCATCTCTTTCTCTCCATCTTATACCATCTCTCTCTCTTCATCTCATTTTTCTATTATTCTTTTTATTCATAAAGTCTTGTTAGTGGTGAGCCATACAGTAGTACTGACATGGCTACAGCTTATTTGAACTTATTTTTCTATTGTCTTTATTTCTTTATTTTTATCATTACAGTTAGAGGGTGAGAAAAACCGACATGAAAACATGTTGAATAATAATTTAAAGAAGAAGAAGGACCGTTTTCTCTCCGAAATGCAGGAACACTCGAGCAATGATCGTCGTGAACGACTTGACTCCCTCAATGCAGAACAGCAGGCTGTTGATCAGCGAGTCGCCGACAATAAGAAAAATGGAAAAGGTATTTTATTTACTTACTAGAAGTGGCTACCTGGCGTTGCCTGGGTAGAGGGGGATTTTTTTTAAAGTTAGTCTCGCAGATCCATTATTACTGAATTGTGAGTTGGATCCCCGCTTGATGCCCCATTTCAATCCCTACATACATTAAGACCTTGCGTTGATCTAGTCAATCTGAAACTAGAAATTAATATCTACTATTTACAACATTAAATACAAAAAAAAAATCCCATGCTGTTATCATTTAAATTTTATTTTTTAGTTATCTTCACGAATATAAATCAAATCTTCATTATTTTTGTTCAAAAACCAAGATATGATGATAGTGAATGTTTATATATATTTACTTTCTCGTTAATTGGTTTATTTTCATAGTTTCCTCTGGACATACATACAGTATTTATATATACTGCCCTTTATATATAGACTAGAAGTGGCTACCCGGCGTCACTTAGGTAGAGGTTTTTTTTAAAAGTTAGTCTCGCAGATCCATTATTACTGAATTGTGAGTTGGATCCCCGCTGGATGTCCCATTAAAATCCCTATGTAAAAAAAGACCTTGCGTTGATCCAGTCACTCTAAAAATAGAAATTTATGTCTACAATATTAAATGGAAAAAATTTCATGTTGTATCATTTAAATTTTATTTTTTTAGATATCTTCATGAATTTAAATCAAATCTTCATTATTTTTGCTCAAAAACCAAGCCTCTGTGATATTTAATGTGTATATATATTTACTTTGTCGTTAATTGTTTTATTTTTGAAGTTTCCTCCAGACATACAGATTCACACAACTGCCCTTTATATATGTATAGATAGAAGATATAGATGAATAGATATATATAGATAACAAACCGTTTGTCGCGAAAGACACACACGTGTAATCGACTGCAATTAATCAATATATTGATTAAGTCAGTGGATTTAACCCTGAAGATCCTTATGGTGAAACTCGAGTAGGTTATCTCTTGTACCTATATTATAATAAGATATAGATAGATAGATAGATTTACCTTGGAGTTTATCTTTTTTTATTTCTGTCCGCTGTTTACTAGTGGCTGGTTACAGTTTCTCTTGTTCGGCTAGAAACCATAAGGTTCCTAGTTCGATACCGGCCCTCGCCAACTCAGCGTATGAGTAGCACATGGATCTGTGCGGTAAAGTAAGGAGCTGATGGTAGGTGTGGCGCTCCACCTCAGACGCAACAATAATCTCCTTGGTCTAGCGCTAGTGAAAAGGGGATAGACTCCCTCGCTGATTGGCTGGTACCGACTTTAGACCACCCGACTACTTTACTTTACTTACAGTTTCTCTGGCTATGTGCATCTTTTTATTTAAAAAAAAAAATTTTTTTTTAATTGGATCAAAATACAAAATCAGGCAGAATAAATTGGAATGTAAATAAAGAAAAATACAGTATAGATGGTTAGATCCTACTTAGTGGACATAAATTCCACCATCATATGTCACCCCACCGAAAGAAAAAAAAATACTAAAAATGAAGGAATTAACCGAATTTAATGAAATTTTCAGTGTTGTGATATTAATGAATAAAAGATATAATGCACCAGTTAAAAAAAAAAAAAAAACTCTTACATTTTTTCAAGTCAGTTAACTTTGAACCACATATGTTTGTGAATCTGTTACGCCTCAAAGATAAGTGGTTCAAAGTAAACTGACCTGAAAAAATGTAAAAGTTTTTAAATAAAACAACTGGTGCATTATATATTTTATTCATTAATATATCAACACTGAAAATTTCATTAAATTTGGTTAATTCCTTGATTTTTAGTAATTTTTTTTCTTTTGGCAAGGTGACATATGATGGTGGAATTTATGTCTGTTAAGTAGGATTTAGCCGTATAGATTCTACTGCTCTGTTAGCTGGGGCTGTAGAAAACACTGACTTCCCCAATGGCGCCACCTGTTGGCCGTAAGTGGCAACTCGTGGTGCTTAAGGATGGAATCCTGGTGGCTTAGCAGTCCATGACATGCAACACTTTGGTTCTTACTTAGTCTAATCAGGCAGTAGGAGATCAATTGGCGAGTCACATCAAGCCCTAGCACCTATATGATTGTTCAACCCTATTGCCCTTATGGCAACTCACCAACCCTTTTTATCATATGTGCTAGAAAGCAGATATGATGTTAAACTGCATCTAGTGGTGAAGTTTCAGTTTTAGAACTTTGGGGAATGTGGAGTACCCCTTTTTTGCAATTACTCCCAGGTCCACCTTGTAAGGGTCTCATCTATGGGTTAAATAGATAAAAAAATAGTATTAAAAATTTGTTTAAAAAAATTGAGTTTGAAAAAAAAAAAATTAAATACCCAATAAGACTGGATAAAACAAAATGTATTTGGCATTAACTAACCCAACAAGGGTTGTCATACTGTAAAATCTAACCGATCAACCAAATTCTTGTCCTCACAGACTGTACTCTCTTGAAGCCTCAACCTGAAGTTAAGACAGGTTCCAGCAGTATGATCTCTCAAGTTTCGAATGTAAAAAAAAAAGCAACATAGATCTCTCTCTTTATCTTATATGACCATCTCTCTCTCTCTTATACCATCTCTCTCTCTCTCTCTCTCTGTGTCTTATACCATCTCTCTCTCTCTGTCTTATACCATCTCTCTCCGTCTCCATCTTATACGACCATCTCTCTCTCTTCCTTATACAACAATCTCTCTCTCTCCTTATATCACCATCCCTCTCTTTCTCTTTCTTATATGAACATCTCACTCTCTTCTTATACGACCATCTCTCTCTTTCTCCTTCTTATACAACCATCTCTCTCTCTCTCTCTCTCTCTCTCTCCTTCTTATACAACCATCTCTCTCTCTCTCCTTACACGACCATCTCTCTCTCTCTCTCCTTCTTATACCACCATTTCTCTCTTTCCTTATACCACCATCTCTCTTTTTCTCCTTATATGACCATCTCACTCTCTCCTTCTTATACGACCATCTCACTCTCCTTATACCACCATCTCTTTCTCTCTCTTCATCTTATACGACCATCTCTCTCTCTCTCTCATACGACCATCTCTCTCTCTCTCTCTCATACGACCATCTCTCTCTCTCTCTCTCATACGACCATCTCTCTCTCTTCACAAACTATACTCTCTTGAAGACTCAACCTGAAGTTAAGACAGGTTCCATCAGTATGATTTCTCGTGTTTCGAATGTAAATTTAAAAAAAGCAACATAGATCTAATTCAAAATTTAATTTTACTATAAGAAAGAACAATATTTTTGATTTTTTTTTCTTATTTTCATCACTTTGTTTTAAATATTAGACAGTGTGACCAAAAAGTCATTTTAAAAGAACATTCATTTTTGTTGATTAACTCTTAACATCCTGTTGAGAATTTTCTAAGTCCAGAGCCCCAGTCCTATAAGGATTTATTAAAAAAATGGCTAAAAATGGCCTTTTCTTTTAAAGTTACCTGTTATTTCCCTTAAATCAAAAACTTCTAAATATGTTTAATATAACATTTAAACAAAAGCTATCATTTGGGGTTGATTAGGAAAACAAATGTGACTTCCGGACAGGTGGAATGTTAAATGTAAAAGGTATAGGATATTAAGAGTTTAATTTTTTTGTAGCATAAAAAATAAATTTACTTTGATTATGAGAACTGCTGCAGTTTACTTCATATTTTAGAAAATGATCATAATTATGCCCTACTATTTACCCATAGCTAGAGGGAGAATAGTTGAATACTTACCTTTCCTAAGGGCATTAGCACAAACAACTTTGTCCAGGATTTGAACTCAGTTAGCCGCCGTGTCTATTTCTTACGATGATAACTGTTACACCACAAGCATCTTTTGAGTATTGTAAGTAAGTTTTGTTATTTTTCTTTTCTTTTTCAGAATTAGATGAACAACTGGAAAAAATGAACAAAGAACAGAAAGAACTACAGAATAAACTGGAATATTGGAAGGTAACTTAATTCACATTTGAACAAAATTGGATTTTAATAATATCTACCTCGTATTTTTAATGGCTATTGTTATAATTAGAATCGCACTCACTAAATCATTAAGGTACGCCTGACTCTCTCTTGGCATTTGTCCCTAGCCCTCTTGGTTGGTCCTCTGGACCAGTGCTTCTCAAACCATCTGATATAACCTAAGTAAGTAAAAGTAAAGTCATCTGGATATCCTCAAGTCGGTATCAGTCAGACATCGAGGGCTAGACCAAGGAGATTTTTTTAGCATCTAAGGTGGAGCACCACGACTACCATCAGCTCCTTACTGTATCGCACAGTTCCCTGTGCTATTCATATGCTGAGTTGGTGAGGGCTGGTATTGAACACTCATTAAATCATTAAGGTAAGTCCACAGCACAAATTCCCTTGATTCTCTCTTGGCGTTTGTCCCTATTTGCCAGCCCTCTTGGTTGGTCCTCTGGACCAGTGCTTCTCAAACCATCTGATATAACCTAAGTAAGTAAAAGTAAAGTCATCTGGATATCCTCAAGTCGGTATCAGTCAGACATCGAGGGCTAGACCAAGGAGATTTTTTTAGCATCTAAGGTGGAGCACCACGACTACCATCAGCTCCTTACTGTATCGCACAGTTCCCTGTGCTATTCATATGCTGAGTTGGTGAGGGCTGGTATTGAACACTCATTAAATCATTAAGGTAAGTCCACAGCACAAATTCCCTTGATTCTCTCTTGGCGTTTGTCCCTATTTGCCAGCCCTCTTGGTTGGTCCTCTGGACCAGTGCTTCTCAAACCATCTGATATAACCTAAGTAAGTAAAAGTAAAGTCATCTGGATATCCTCAAGTCGGTATCAGTCAGACATCGAGGGCTAGACCAAGGAGATTTTTTTAGCATCTAAGGTGGAGCACCACGACTACCATCAGCTCCTTACTGTATCGCACAGTTCCCTGTGCTATTCATATGCTGAGTTGGTGAGGGCTGGTATTGAACACTCATTAAATCATTAAGGTAAGTCCACAGCACAGATTCCCTTGATTCTCTCTTGGCGTTTGTCCCTATTTGCCAGCCCTCTTGGTTGGTCCTCTGGACCAGTGCTTCTCAAACCATCTGATATAACCTAAGTAAGTAAAAGTAAAGTCATCGGGATATCCTCAAGTCGGTATCAATCAGACATCAAGGCACTCTATCCCCTTTTCACTAGCGCTAGACCAAGGAAATTTTTTAGCATCTAAGGTGGAGTGCCACACCTACCATCAGCTCCTTACTGTACCGCACAGTTCCCTGTGCTATTCATAAGCTGAGTTGGTGAGGGCTGGTATTGAACCAGGAACCTTGCAGTTCCTAGTCGGACGCTCCAGTGACTGAGTTAAACCGTACTGGCAGGATATTTTTCCAACGTGCCATTTAATTAAAGTAAAAGTAAAGCAGACGGAGGGGGGGGTCTATTGTAGGTATCAACCCCCTTTTTGCTTGCGCTAGACAAGGGAGATTGTTTCTGCGTCAGAGGTGGAGTGCCACACCTACCATCAGCTCCCAGCGATGCTACTCATACGCTGAGTTGGCAAGGACCAGTATCGAACCCGGAACCTTGTGATTCCTAGGTGGACTCTCTACCGACTGAGCTAAACCAGTGTTACCAAATTTGTGCTGTATTTGTTTATGATCATAGATAATATTTTATAAATATCCGTAGTGATTTTAATTTATACTGGAACAATGACTTGTGTACCAGCAGTGTTGCACATACCACCACTTTGAGTAGTGCTGTTCTAGACGGATGTCACAACACACAGCATCCTCGTGTAGTTCCCATCTAGCTTTTTCTTGAAGTTTCTCGTTCAAGTTTCTATAGAAATGCATTGGAAAAGATTTTACTATAGAAATGTATTGAAAATCAAGGGAAAAAACATTTTCTGTGATGCGTAATTAATGAACTATTATATGTGTAATGGAAAGGAATTTGAGAGGATTTTACTATAGAAATGCATTAGAAAAGATTTTACTATAGAAATGTATTGAAAATCAAGGGAAAAAACATTTTCTGTGATGCGTAATTAATGAAGTATTGTAATGGAGTGTTCAAATGGTGCATCTGTACAGTAGTACTGACTTGGCTACATTTTCCCATTTTATTTTATCAGAGATCAGATTTCCACACAGTCATTAACCTGTCAATAACTTTACCTATTTCTAAAATAACCATGACTCACTAAATAGTGTCATCAAATTATCTTTTATCACAGTTACCCCCCTTTAAACAGTTGAAATCTTAAACAGTAATAATAAAAAAATTGAAAATTATTCATAAGATTGGAAGAATGTAGATATTACAATGGGATCATTTAAAATTATACAGGATTTTTGAAAAAAATTGACAATTTTATTTGCATTCACACAATAACATATACACACATGTGTATATATAGATTTTGTATGTTTGTTTGTACAATGACTGAGCACGTCTTTTGATGAAGGAAAATTATTGTAGACCAGCAAAGACCAATGTTCAAAAGAATCCACACCCTATTTTTATGCGAGTGGAGGTTAAAAAAATACTTTTTATTCTTAATTTTCTTTAAGAAAAGCCAAATAAAAATAATCTTTGTTAATAATGGAGATTCGCTTGTCTAACAAAAATTACATCACTGCTTATGTCACATTACCAAAAATTGTCATAACATAGATTAAATACACTCAAAATTTGAACATGCAACATTAGACAGTCCACATTGTTTTTTAAAACAAGTTTTAATAAATACATGACTGGTATCATATATCTATATATAGTTTGTTTTATTTTAATACATATTTAAAGTTTACATTTCAAATTGTTTTATTTTTTAATCCTTTAATGAATTTGATGATTTTACTTACCTAGGGTACAAACTCGCTGACATTGAATGTTTTACTCCCACCCCTCAGGCAATATGTTTCAAAAATCTATTTTTACATCGCCCGGAGGGTGTTTTTTATTTTGTACTAGTAATAATAATAAAGATATAAATCAATGATATATTAAAAGAAATTAATTTAAATGATAAAATATAAATCTCGTAACTCTATTTAATTTTTAACTTTTTAAAATCTTAGGCAATGTCAGGTAGCTCTGCTAGTATCAAATAAGAAAATCCTTACATTTGGATTTCATACTTTGTTTTCGGCCCTGGACCGGTTAAGTAATTAATGGCGTGGATCCCAGGGGGCTATCCCCCCAGGCAACACCTGCCCCCTTAATTTAAAGGAGCAAGGCTGGGTTTATTGTCGAGTGCCTAAGGGGGAATGCCGACGGGATCAACATTTTTTGCACCTACCATCCCATGAGCTTTGGCTTTTGGATAGTTCCACATTAAAAAGACCTTGTGTCACACCTGCATACATGGAATGTGCGGTAAATACCTACTTTGTTTAGAAATAACAAATGTCTGTGAAGTGCAATTATCACCTTTGTTAAGTTTTTATGGACCATCCTTTGGCTTTAAAGCCAGAGTGCTTGTCCAGTGAAATTGGATCCCTGGTAAAGCGTCCCTCGATAAGGAATCCTTTGGTTCCTCTGGTAATTGTATAAATCCTTCCTGAGTATTGGTAAAGATCTGGTAATCCTATGTCTGTCCTCAGTGAGTGTAATTGTTATTATGACCGGCGGGGGGGGGGTGTTAAATAGTGTGTCTTCCACGCAGTATGGTTAGTGATTGGCTGCAGGAACAACTCATGTGACTGGCTAGTCTATAAATCAAGTTGGGGAATTAGAGCACATCTTATATCAAAAAATATTCCAACAACCTTTTTTTTTTTTTTTGGTACATTTTTATTACATTTTTTGTTATTGCATAAACATTAAAAAAAAATGGGTCATTTCTTTTCCTTTTCAATATTAGCTTTCATGCTCTCTCCTTTTACTTTTAAAAATAAAAATAAATGATAATAGCTAACTCAGATTTAAAAAAATGATTTTATTAAATTGAAAACATATTTCTATTTTTTCAGGGTCAAGAACGAGAGCAGCAGGAGAAAATTAATGAAGATGCCAAAGAGTTAGAAAAAATGACTAACAAGCAAAGTCTCCTGTTGAAAAAGGTAAATGAAATTATTATTCCCTGCTAATTTACATGTAACTATTACATTCTGTGCTTCCCCCACTATCTCTCTCTCTCTCTCTCTATTATGTTACATTATGTGTTTTTATTATAATATGATAGGAGCCTGGAGAGTTGGTTTTATCTACTGATTGTTGTTACTTAATACAGTCCTATGTACACCACTTTTCACATATTTCATAATAAACTATCCCAAACATTTTATAATACAATAAAAAAATATATTAAAAAAAAAACCCTACCTTACAGGTAGGATTTGACACAGAGTCATAAGTATGTGGCATCAGGGAGGACGGAACTCACTTTCCAATAGTAACAGATCTGCCAGAATAGCTTGCTGACCATTACACCATGATGGGACATTTTATAATACACTTCTCCAAACATTTTATTTTACTCTACTTCTCATATATTTTAAAATGCATAATTTCTCACATATTTTATAATACACTACTTCATATATATTTAATAATACACTATTTCTCACCTATTTTATAACACACTAATTCTCACATATTTAATAATACACTACTTCATACATATTTAATAATACACTACTTCATACATATTTAATAATACACGACTTCATACATATTTCATAGTACACTATTTCTCACCTATTTTATAACACACTAATTCTCACATATTTAATAATACACTACTTCATACATATTTAATAATACACTACTTCATACATATTTAATAATACACTATTTCTCACCTATTTTATAACACGCTAATTCTCACATATTTCATAATACACTACAGTAAACTATTTCTAACCTATTTTATAGCACACTAATTCTCACATATTTCATAATACACTACTTCTCACATATTTCATAATACACTACTTCATACATATTTCATAGTACACTATTTCTAACCTATTTTATAACACACTAATTCTCACATATTTCATAATACACTACTTCATACATATTTCATAGTAAACTATTTCTAACCTATTTTATAACACGCTAATTCTCACATATTTCATAATACACTACTTCTCACATGAAATATAATTTTATGATACACTACTTCTCACATAAAATATGTAGTAATGTATTATAAAATATAATACACTACTTATGTTTTGTAATACACTACTTCTCATTTTTTCATACACTACACCAAACATGGTTAGCCACTGATTGTTGTTACTTAGTGTATTCTAAAATATGTTAGAAATACAGTCTTATGTACACAACTTTTCACATATTTCATAATAAACTATCCCAAACATTTTTATGTTTGAACCCAACTGTCGAATTTATTTATTATACACTACTTATCACATATTTTGTAATACACTATTTCTCACATATTTTGTAATACAATATTTCTCACATATTTTGTAATACACTATTTCTCATATTTTGTAATACACTATTTCTCACACAATTTTTCATACACTACACCAAACATTTTATGATACATTATTTCTAACATATTTTATAACACACCACTTTTACCTCACCTAAAAAAAAAGGTTTAGACTTTTTGTATTCATACATAGTTTCCTTGTATTTTGTACTTTTCAATTTTTATTATGTTTTTCATTTATAGAAAGACGAATGTATGAGAAAAATTCGAGAGTTGGGTTCCCTTCCCAGCGATGCTTTTGAGAAATATCAGGATCTAAGTTTGAAACAGGTTCGTACTTTATTCATTCATTAAGATTTTCTTTTCCTTGTACTATGCATCATTAGCACATATTACCTTCCTTTTCAGTATGTTATTTTTCAAGCGCACCAAAGTTTAACTCTTAACATCCTGTTGAGAATTTTCCAAGTCCAGAATCCCATTCCTATAAGGATTTATAAAAAAATAGCTAAAAATGGCATTTTCATTTAAAGTTACCTGTTATTTCCCTTAAATCAAAGACTTCTAAATATATTTGATATTACATTTAAACAAAGGCTAACATTTGGGGCGGATTAAGAAAACGAATGTGACTTTTGTCTGGGTGGAATGAGGTGGTGTAGGACATTAAGAGTTAAAGTTAGTTTTTATTTTTTCACCATTCATACACTTATAATATTTTATATACATTACATCTCAACATATTTTATACTAGGTGAGAAGTATTTTTTAAATTTTTTTTTTTAAAGCTGATTAATTTGCATAAGGCTATTAACGTTGGTCTCGCATAACGATGTAACACTATAGTTACGTCGACTCATAGAATGTCTTTTATTTTGAATTATGAATAGAATGGATTAATGGATTAAATAGAAAAATGTATTTATAAAAACTGAATATCCATTAAGAATGACATTATTTCAAAACTATCGGCATAAATGACCCACTGAGGTTTCCGTAAAACAAAACATTAAGATATTAAGAGTTTTTATTTTTTCACCATTCATACACTTAAAATATTTTATATACATTACATCTCACATATTTTATACTAGGTGAGAAGTTTTTTTTTTAAAATTTTTTTTAAAGCTGATTAATTTGCATAAACCTATTAACGTTGTTCTTGCATAACAATGTAACACTATAGTTACGTCGACTCATAGAATGTCTTCTATTTTGAATTATGAATAGAAAACAACTCTTGCCTATAACTCATTAAAAATAAGTGGAGCTAAAATTGTATTGGTTGATATTGTGTATAACATATTTATAACTTTAAAGTGCACACTGACTTTATGGACACCCTCTATAATTAATTGATAGATGTAGGCATCATCTATAATAAACTCAAGATACTTCATTAACCCAGCATCATAAAAAAGTAAGAATAAAACTGACAGACATAATAGTAAATTATAAAATTGCCGTGAATAAGTGCTGTCCTGGAAAATTTTTAAAATGTCCTGGAAACGTCCTGGAAAATGGTTTCCTAAAATGAGTGGGAACCCTGTGTAACACTATAGTTACGTCGACTCATAGAATGTCTTTTATTTTGAATTATGAATAGAAAACAACTCTTGCCTATAACTCATTAAAAATAAGTGAAGATAAAATTGTATTGGTTGATATTGTGTATAACATATTTTGTGACCTGCTTGTTTGTATTTAACAGTTGTTCAAGAATATTTGATGATTTATATGTGTATATGTATAACCTATTTTGTGACCTGTTTGTTTGTATTTAACAGTTGTTCAAGAAATTGGAGCAATGCAATCAAGAGCTGAAGAAATACAGCCATGTCAACAAGAAAGCGCTTGACCAATTTATCAACTTTTCAGACCAAAAAGAAAAACTGATGAAAAGAAAAGCAGAACTTGACAGTGCACATAAGGTGAGTTTGAAAATAATAATAATAATGATAATCTCTAATAATAATTTGTATTATTCAGACTAATTCAGAGAAATAGTACTCTAATAACACATGTGAATGTCATTGTGTCAGATTTTTTAAACTTTACTCCTAGAGGCAGTAGCCCAACATATCATACCACTTTGGAATTAGGTTGACTCTGTGAGCAAATTAAAAACATTCCAGGCCAATCCTTAAATTTTAAATGATAATCTCTAATAATAATTTGTATTAATTAGACTAATTCAGAGAAATCATCATCATCATCATCATGTCGCACAAGCAGCACGGATATCCATGACTATCTCTCGCCAACCTTCCCTGTTACTCATGGCTCCTGGGAGGTCCTCCATGCAGCATCCCAAGTCCTTGCATAGTTGGTCAATGTAGGTCCTTAGTGGGCGTCCTACGTTAGCATGTCCATGTGTTGGCTTCTACAGGAGAACGTCGCTTATGAGTTCGTCCTCGCTTCTCCAGCAGTGTCCTGCATGCCTAGTCCGTCTCACCCGGATGGTTTGTGAGATGGGGGGTAGGTGACCATATAGTTGCTTCTTTGTGGGGTGCTGCTTCCATGACTTGTTCAGGAGTACTCTAATAATACATGTGAATGTCATTGTGTCAGATTTTTTAAACTTTACTCCTAGAGGCCGTAGCCCAACATATCATACCACTTTGGAATTAGACTGACTCTGTGAGCAAATTAAAAACATTCCAGGCCAAATCTGGATTCACAATCCTTAAATTTTGGATTCCCAAGTTTTAATTACTGTGATTGTTTTCGGCGATTTATTTTTTTTGATTATGTGATTTTTTGTGACAAATCTTTTTCCTATAATAATAATCAAAATTAACTGCAAAAATCCAGCCATGAAATCGAAATAATTGTTTGTATGGAAAGTAAGGACCTACCTACATCAAATTGTTTTTAAATTAAGTGGCAGCAGAACAATTGTTAAACTTTTAAAAAGTGCCATTGTTGGGCTGAAGGCTTAATTAAGAGCTGTCCACAGGAGCCCACTTAATTGCCGCCTGATAGGGTGGCTTTTAAGCTAGTAGGTTCTACAAATGAATCAATCGCTCATGGTGTAATGGTTATTGTCATAGAAAATGGACACTACGACCCGAGTTCAAATCCTGGATGAGGCTGTTTGCATTTTGCATATCCTTGGAAAAGGTATGCATCCAACTATTCTCCCTCCAGTAAATAGTAGGGTAGACTGGGCTCTTTAACTTTGGTATCGCAACTGGTCTAGGAGAAGAAAAACTCTTTAAAAAAATTGACTCTGTATCATATCCTGCTTATTTGAACGGGTTTCCATAAATACATACAAGTGAATAATTTCTTTTCTAAAATCCATTTTATCCTGATAGTATGTCTTTGTGAAATATTGTGGGAGACTGAAATGTTGTCATTTGATCCCAGCTGACAAAATAAGTTGACATTTATAGTTTGGTTTTCATGTTAATTGATGTTTTAATTTGATCTTCTCTTTGGTGTTCCAACTGTTGTTGAAGAGAAAGTTATTGGGAGGAGAAAAATATATAACTGTGTGAACAAATGATTATTAAACAGGAATAGTTACTTGAAACCATATAATTGCTTGAATTATTATTAGTATTGAGATAGGAATACTTGAAACCATATAACTGTGTGCAAATTATTTATATTAGAAAGGAATACTTGATATCATGACTGTGCTGATTATTTGTGTTGGAAAGGGATATTTGATATATAACTGTGTGTGAATACGATTGTAGACAAATAGAATAGTGCAGTTAAAAAAAAAAATGTGTTTGCTGCTATGTCCAAACAGAGAATCTTGTGTCACATCCTACCTGTGTCAAATCCAATCAAAATGGATACACATCTTTGTCACTATTAAATGCTTCTTTTACTTTCACCTGAAATGGATTTTTACTTCATGCTTCATATAATATCTGAAAAATATCTATAAATTTTTGAATGAAATAATGTTTTGATTTTTTTTTTTCTCTCTTTTTTTTTTTCTTTTAGTCCATCTTGGATTTGATGAATGCTCTGGATCATCGCAAATACGAAGCTATTCAATTAACATTCAAACAGGTAAATAGTTTACACCTTGATTTAAAAAAAAAAAAAAACTTGTTTTTAATGTTTTCACTTTTATTTACTCTGTTTTCTCATTTTTCTTTTCCATATTTAAATTTAATATTATTCAAAAGTTACAACATTGCATAGACAATGCCCTGATGATGGTTGAATATGAAAAACTGAAACATGTAACATTGGCTAATACTTCAAACTATAATAGCATTATCCTTTGAATACCTTTTTTCTTTTTCTTTTTTCATATTTTATACAGTTTAAGTTTGCATATATATGTAAGTATTAAGAAAAAAACATCCCCAAGTTATCCTCTGATTACCTTGTTGTTTTTTTTCATATTTTATGCATTTACATATATATGTAATAATTTACATTTGGAATGTCCTACAAGCTGAAATGAACGCTGAGTTTTCGCGAATCTTATTTAGTTCAAAAGCAGCCTTTTCATCAATTATGTTAAAATACTAAATAGTGTTCAATTGTATACTTATAAAATTTAAGTTTTGGTGGGGGTTAATAAACTTACACCATGATAATTAGATTATGTATATGTTCCATTCATTATTCATTTCTATCTTGGTAAATACAGCTTCAATCTCGATACTTTAATAACACACCTTGTATTCTCAAAAAAAATTAACGTTCCATTCATTATTCATTTCTATCTTGGTAAATACAGCTTCAATCTTGATACTTTTATGACACACCTTGTATTCTCAAAAAAATTAACGTTCCATTCATTATTCATTTCTATCTTGGTAAATACAGCTTCAATCTTGATACTTTTATGACACACCTTGTATTCTCAAAAAAATTAATGTTCCATTCATTATTCATTTCTATCTTGGTAAATACAGCTTCAATCTCAATACTTTTATGACACACCTTGTATATATAAAGAGATGAACAAAACTGATAAGATAAATAGAAATATTTCTTTATGGTTATTTATTTTTTTAATTCTTCTTAATTAATTTTGACTTTAGGTCATTGTGTGAAGAAAAGTTTTTTTTTTTTTTTTTTTTTCAAGTTTTAAAAATAATCTTTAAAAGAGTTGATATACCACAAAATAATAAATGGAAAAAGAACTGGTAATGTATCATATCCATCGAATAAAAATCAACATAATATATTAAAAAAAAGTTTTGTTGTTTTTTGTTGCAATTATTGAAAACATTCTTAGCCAAGTGTTGTGCTTTCTCTTCCAAAATTCAGGTTTCAAAATACTTCACAGAAATTTTCAAGAAACTTGTGCCTCAAGGTCACGCAGTATTAGTAATGCGAAAAGGAGACCAGGAACATCACGAGGTAAGAAGATATTTCAGCTGGGACTTTGTTCACTTTCAATGCAACACAAAGATTCACATTGTAAATTATCTTTATCTTGTTCTACTAATACCATCTGCAAGTTGTTAATTGAAACATTCATTTCTAGTAAATTCAGATCCAATTAAGTTCTCCTTAAAAGGATTTTTTAAAAATTAATTAACAAAGTGTGTGTTCTATAGCATTACTTTTGTACTTGGGCCTGACCGGACATATAAATAGGACTGTAATATTGAGACTAAAAAGCATACAAAGAGGAGTGACAAAAATAAAAAGAGTAAAATATTACAGTTAGAGGGAGAGATTAGAGAAATTAGGATTAACTAATTTACTAGAAAGAAGAATGAGAGGTGATCTAATTGAAACTTTCAAAATAATTGATGCAAAGAAGAGTGACAAAACTAATAAAAAGAGTAAAAGATTACAGTTACCAGGAGAGATTAGAGAAATTAGGATTAACTAATTTACAAGTAAGAAGGATGAGATGTGCTCTAATTGAAACTTTCAAAATACTTGATGCAAAGAAGAGTGACAAAAATAATAAAAAGAGTAAATTATTACAGTTACAGGGAGAGATTAGAGAAATTAGGATTAACTAATTTACAAGTAAGAAGAATGAGAGGTGATCTATTTGAAACTTTCAAAACAATAAACGAAATTACTAATTATGATAGACATTTTTTAATAGTTCTCCTAAAACAGGAAACTTACTGTCAAGGCAGTTTTCATAAACTAAGTCCAATTGGATTTTTTTTTTTTTGCTAATAGAGTAGTATATCTTTAGAACAGTTATATCATTACCACTGCACGTTTTTACAACTACAATGATTAAAGTGTGTCAGTTGAACAATAGATTATAATTTAGGAAGAATCTTTGTTTTCCTTTAAGGATACAAAGAATCAAAGACAGAATGGTAAATAATCAGATTTCAGACTTAACAAATTATATTCTGATTGATATACAAAATTGTATGATTGATTTATCCCCAGAGTATTGATATTGCACTTATTGGAAGACACAGTTTATATGCAAAACAGGCACAGCAGACTGCCCTGTCGGCTGGGGTGTTAGAATGCACCTCTGCAGAGGGGTAACACTCCCCCAAATGGGGCCACCTGTTAGCCGTGGGTGGTGACCCGTGATGCTTAAGGATAGAACCCAGGTGGATGAGCAGTCCATGACTTGCAATACTCCACTTTGGCCCTTTCTTGGGCTAGACGGGTGCTCGGAGAGGCCCCCTCCGATCAATCAGCTGGCCATGTCAAGCCCTAGCACCTTATTGCCATTATGGCAAGCCCCAACCCTTTTTATCATATGGGTGCTAAAAGGCAGTGGCTGAGGGTCTACATGTCCTAGGAATGGTGTTAAACTCTATCCCAACCTTATTGCCATTATGGCAAGCCCCAACCCTTTTTATCATATGGGTGCTAAAAGGCAGTGGCAGAGGGTCTACATGTCCTAGGAATGGTGTTAAACTCTATCCCAACCTTATTGCCATTATGGCAAGCCCCAACCCTTTTTATCATATGGGTGCTAAAAGGCAGTGGCTGAGGGTCTACATGTCCTAGGAATGGTGTTAAACTCTATCTAATGGTGAGGTTCCATTTCTGGAGGTTTGGGGAATGTGGACCATCCCTTCATCACCATTGCTCCCTGGTCCACTCTGACCCGGAGTGGTAGTTCCTGTTAGGGTCCCATCTATGGGTTAAGTAGAAAAATGTATTTATAAAAAAAAATTGAGTATCCATTAAAAATGACTTTATTTAAAAAACTTCATTGGCATTAAATGACCCACTGAGGTTGATATGCCATAAAACAAACCTAGCAGATAAATTGCCTAATCAGACGAAAAACAAAAGTAACCTAAAAAGTTTAAAGGTTAATTTGGATTATATCAGAAAAAAAATTGTTGACGCTTTTATGAAATTATTTCTATGGTAAAAGCCGCATGATATTATGCAGACCTTAGGGACAAGATTTCAAGTATAATTTGTATATGAAAAAAAAAAAAAAAAGATTTAAAAAAATTCAAGCTAATAATGTGTAATATTTTTTTTTGTTTTTCCTCAGAATGAAGACAGCCAGCAATCTGGCGCTGACGTTCCCCTGGTGGAGCAGTTCACAGGAGTGGGAATTAAGGTGATTATCTTTTTAAATTATTGCATGTTTATTTTTATAAATATTTAGGTAAAACATTTAAAAAAACAGCTTGAGTTGCTTAGACATGTTATTTTGAATAGCTTAAAAACATATTTTTGCAAGGTTAGAATAATTTTTGCTGTAAACCAATTTCAAATAATGAGGAGTTTACATTAATGGAAAAAAATTCTATAAAAAAATAGACATTTTTTAATTTATTTTTTATTTATTTATAGTTTTTAATAAATTCTCCTTATTTAATGAGTGACCCTTGTATAATTATGTTATATTTTTAATTATCGGTGGAACATTTAATAAATATATATATATATATATATATTTTTTTTTTTTATAACTTTCAAAGAAAGAAAAAGTTGTTTTTTGGCTATAATAAATTTATTTCGATCAGAGACTCATTAGATAGTATTTACAAAAAAACCTAAATATTACTCTCTATATAATTAATTTATTAATTATTATACATTGAGCTCTCTTATGGATTTATAAAAATCCTTGTATAAATGTATAAGTTTGCACCTACATGAGCATACATTGTGGATGTACAGTGAGATTTTGATGATCCCAAATAGAATCATCCCCTACCTACCAGTCAATTGGATTATTTTACCTACCTATATATATATATATATAATCCAAAAATCCGAAGAAGAAATCTTCCTTACGACACAGGAGTTTTTTAAAACGTGTCGCAGTTTGCAGAGCTCAATGTGTGCTCTTATTGTTAGAGTCACAGAGCAAATTTATAAGTAAAAATATAACAGAAGACTCAGAGTTTTTGCATTATAGCCTATTTCAGGAGGCAAAAAACTGAAATAGGCTATAATGCAAAAAATCTGAGTCTTCTGTTATATTTTTACTTATATATATATATATATATATATAATATATTAATAATTTGAAAGCAATTACAATGCACATAAAAAATAAAAACAAAAAGATGTTATTTTTGTTTTTTATTTTTTTATGTGCATTGTAATTGCTTTCAAATTATTAATATATTATAACATACTTAACAATGCTTCAAGCAAATTACCAATTACTTATATATATATATATATATATATATATATGACTAAGTGATTAATTATGAATTGAAAAGTAAGTAAAGAAAGAGAACTTAGAAACTCAGCTCAATATTGAAGACTTTTTCTTTTCTTATAAGTAATCAATATTTGATTGAAATATTGATTATTTTTAAGGAGGAGTCTCCATGCTGTAGTGGCTAAAGTGCTGGACTGCGAAGTTGTACTAAGCGAGTTCGAAATCCAGCAGCGCTATTACGTTCACTTTCAGGGAAAGGTATGACCCCCCTTTGAGTTAGATAGGTATGAACCCAACTATGAGTTAGATAGTACCACTACTGTTCTTCTATAATGGTGGCTTTGGCATTAAATAACCTATCAAGGTTGATATGCCATTAAACAAAGAAAGTGAAACCGATTGTTTTTAAGAATTTTTTTTTTT
>CM042151.1:5676885-5699385 GCA_023376005.1 Doryteuthis pealeii
AAAGAGAGAGATCCAAACAACAATTCAACCCGTCCTTCGGAACGGGGGTCCGGTGTGCTCGACTGGGACCGGTGGTGTTGAAATTAATAGCGTCGATCCCAGGGGCTTTCCTCCTGGCAATGACTACCCAATTGACTAAAAGGGGAGGGCTGGGTTTATTGCCTGCGCCTTGAGGCGCCCTTGAGGGGGAATGCCGAAGGGATCGACACAATTTTTTTTCTTTCCCACCCATGAGCTTCGCTTGTGGTGGGGCCCACGTTAAAACGAGGCCTTGTGCCACCCATACAAGTGGGGTATGAGGCAAATACCCAACTAAATATTAATTTTCATAAAGTAGTATTCATAGAAAATATTTAAAAAACCACCCCTTCACGGTCCCAAGCAGGCTTGTTTTCCCGGTTGGGGTTAGTACACGCTGCACCCGCATATTACGCCTTGAAACCTTTACCCCAGATAGACTCAGCAACAAATTAGAACCTCTCCCCCCCCTATAAATAGACGACATAGACAGTCTATATGTGTCAGAAAAGAAAAGAAGGGGGAAGTGGTTCGCCAACATTGGAGATAGCGTAGACACAACAATCCGAGCACTAGACGAATACATCAATAAAAGCCAGGAACGATTTGTTTAGCCTTACCTTTGAACAGATATGCCTGCCCAATTCATTAATTATCAATTAATTAATTTCAAAATTAGGTATGACTTCAATTAAGCACATATTCTCCCAGAAATTGTCGGCTAAGGCCATATCAAACTCATTGTTTGTTATGTTTACTTCTCATATATATATATATATATATATATATATATATATATAAACAAATTTTTTTGTGGATGAAACAAAGAAAATTCAGTGCTCAATCACAAATTGTGAGAGCTATATTTTAATTTGCTGAGTTTTATAGATCAATTGTTTATTATAAACAGCTACCCAGATTTCATGCAAGGGGCAATCATCAGGCCGTTGAGTTAGATCCCATGGTGTTGTGTTGAAGATCTTTACTTATTGTCACATTCTGGACCGTAAATAACGTCGGTTACTCCGCGGACGCTATTGTACTTGGATTTATTAAAAATTTAAATTTTTTCAAAAGTTGCATTTTTTGTAACAATGCCAATGAAGTTACCTCCCTTTATTCGTTAAAATAGAAAAATTTTTCTTTTGAAAATTTAAAAAAAATTTTTAATTTTTAAATTAATTCCGTTTGATAAAGGATGTATATGTTTTCAAAAAAACATTTTTATATATATTGTAGAGTCTTTTAAATTTTTCCAACATAATACAAAGGTGGATGGTGTTGTTCTTTGTCGAAATCCATTTTTTATTATTGTTGAAATATCAGATTTTTTTGTAAAATATTAATAAATCGAAGTACAATAGCGTCCGCGGAAGTAACCGACGTTATTTACGGTCCAGAATGTGACATTAAGTAAAGATCTTCAACAAACACCATGGGATCTAACTCAACGGTCTGATGATTGCCCCTTGGCATGAAACCTGGGTAGCTGTTTATAATAAACATTGATCTTAAAAACTCAGCAAATTAATATATATATATATATATATATATATATATATATATATATATATATGAGGTAAAATATGGAAATAATCCAACAGTATGTAGAAAATAAGAAGTGAGGACCAAGTATATATAATTTTTTTATATTTTAGATGATGAAGTCAACGTTTAAAACGTATCGTTTGTTTTTAAACCTTCCATCAGGGCATTAGGATGAATAAAGTAACGTTGACTTAACCATCTAAGATAAATTTATCTTTTTCGTATACTTTGTTTTTTTCTTGTATATGGAACGATGTATACTTTTTTTACTCGAAAATGTTGAAATGTAGAACAAAGCGAAAAATGGTCAATATCTGGATGGAGAGATAAATGAATCGGTATTGTACACACATTTGCAAACAATTGTTACTAAGAGTTTCAAGGTATTAGTAGTGTGGGAGTTTTATTTTCGTATTTGCCTGGGGAGTTGTCTGCCCGTTTAGTTTCGCTGGTTCCCGCTAGGGCCTGGTCTATTTAAGCGGCTAATTCGAACTTCTCCTCTTTTCCTGTTGCTCGACCTACGAGACACTATGGGTTAGACTTAGGTCTACTCCCTTCTGTTGGGGCTTCGCCCTTAACACTGGCACTCACTGCTAGTAAGTCTCTTATACGATATATGACTATCCTTTAGTCATGTATTCGTAACTACGTTTTTATGTACATTTAGGTATCTCTTTGATACCAAATATCTTGTATTTTACCATTCATGAATGTGTCCTTATCTCTCTCTTGTATATGTATTTATATTCTAATGTATGTATGTTTATGTACACTCTATGTATTTGTACCCTGTTTATTCTGTGCTGTATAAAAATGTTTTGTCTATCAACCTTTGTCGGAGTTTTATTTCAAGTATTATCACTTTGAATCTTATTGTAGGAATCCGTGAACGATGATAGGAGAATAAATGATAAAAAGAATATATACGAGGGTGAGTCAAAAAGTAATGCCATTTTGTTTAGTACAGGTAAAGTAAATGCAATCTGTCATCTCGTGAATTTTGCCGTCCCGGCCTACCACCGAGTGAAAGTGAAAGAAAGCGATGTATGAACCCCCCTTAATCCCCCAACTATGTATCAAAGCATCCCCAAAGACCTACTGTTTGGTGAACTAGTGGAGGGTACCCGACCGCGCAGGGAGACCACGCCTACGCTTCAAAGATGTCTGCAAGAGAGACATGAAAAATGCCACATCGACACGTGGGAGGCTTGTACAGAATACCGTGCGACCTGGCGCCTCCTCGTCAAACAAGAAACAAGAAGAAGTGAAAAAGAGAGGAAAAAAGCTGCCACAGAAAAGAGAGCTAAAAGAAAAGAGAAACAGCAGCACCCAACACTACAGAAAGCATCACCTTTTGTTTGCAGCCACTGCACCAGAGACTGCCATTCAAGGATCGGTCTGTTCAGCCACTCACGTAGCTGTAGGTAAAAAAAAAGGACACTACGCCATCGTCTAAAATAGACGGAAGGTTGACAACCATGTATCATTACTTTCTTCTACAAGGTAGCTTTGGTATTATATTATCACAAAACAAAACATGACGGATCACTTAATCCCGGCCAGGAGACCAGACCTAATATTGATTAACAAGAAGAAGAGAACCTGTCGTCTCGTGGATTTTGGCGTCCTGGCCGACCACCGAGTGAAAATGAAAGAAAGCGAAAAGATATACAAACACTTGGACCTTGCTAGAGAACTGAGGAAACTGTGAAACACGAAGGTTAAGATCGTACCTATTGTAACTGGTGCCCTTGGAACGGTCCCTAAAAGACTGTAAAATAAGTTGGATGACTTGGAAATCAGAAGAAGAATTGAGACCATCCAAACTACGACATTGTTAAGATCGGCTAGAATACTCAGAAGAGTCCAAGAGACCTGAGGAGACTAGCTGTCATCAACCTCCAGTGAACCACCGGCTACGGTAGGTGTGAAAAACAAGTAATAATATCTTTTCAGCTTGTATATTAGGTCTGAGACCTGTCAGCTGTCCTTATATCTAAAACATACATCTATTTCCACTGAATAATTATCTTAACTTTCGTTCATTAACTGCCATATTGAAAATATTTAATGCATAGAAAATTTTTTTAGAAAATATTTAAAAATTCATAAACTTTTATCGTCTGATTTTCCTCCTTAAACGACTTCTACATTTTATGTTTTTTTTTATAAACATCTGCGAGTCGAATGGTCAGTTGTTAAGAGAGACTTCAATTTTCATTCACACGTGAATCGCACGCGGACATTGCCCAGAAAAGAGAGAGAGAGAGAGAGAGAGAGAGAAGAGAGAGAAGAGGAGAGAGAGAGAGAGAGAGTGTGTGTGTGTATGTCTCGTGTATGTGTGTGTGTGTGTGTCTCTGTGTATGTGTGTGTGTGTGTGTGATAGAGAGAGAGAGAGAGAGAGATAGAGAGAGAGAGAGAGAGAGAGAGAGAGAGAGAGAGAGAGAGAGAGTGTGTGTGTGTCTGTGTGTGTCTCTCTCTGTGTGTGAGAGAAGAGATAGATAGAGAGAGATAGAGATAGATAGATAGATAGATAGATAGATAGTGTGTGTGTGTGTGTGGTGTGAGAGACAGAGAGACAGAGAGACAGAGTATGTGTATGTGTGTGTGTGTATGTGTGTGTGTGTGTGTGTGTGCGTGATAGAGAGAGAGAGAGAGAGAGAGAGAGAGAGAGAGAGAGAGAGAGTGTGTGTGTGTGTGTCTGTGGCTCTCTCTGTGCGTGTGTGTGTGAGAGAGAGAGATAGAGAGAGGGATATTATATATATATATATATATTATATATATATTAGAGAGAGAGAGAGAGAGAGATAGATAGATAGAGAGAGAGTCGTGGATATTGTTGCTTGGACAAAATAGATTAGTTGGTATATGTGGAAATTTCACCCCAAAGTAAAAGTCAAGGGGGTGGCCTAAATCAATATCAACCAAACAGCGAGGAAGTCTATCCTCTTTCCATGAGCGCTAGACCAAGGAGATTGTTTTGGAGCGTCTGATGTGGAGCGCAACACATACCATCTGCTCCTCGCTTTACCGCACAGATCCAGTACTACTCATACCCTGAGTTGGCGATGGCCGGTATCGAAACAGACCTTGTGGTTGCTAGTTGAACACTCTAACGACTGAGGTAAACCGGCCAAACAGTACTTCCGGTTAAATCCAAAGTTTTGAAGGTTATTGACAGTAGATAAGCGTGCAAAGACAAATAGGGTTGGAGGGCCGGGTTAGCTCAGTCGGTAGAGCGTTCGGCTATAAACGACAAGGTTCCTAGTTCAATACCGGCCTCCGCCAACTCAGCGTATGAGAAGCAAAGGATTTTCCTCGTAAATTCTACCATAAACTGACCTATTTATGTGTGTTTTTGCAATAGATGTTTTATTTTTCTTGCAACCGTTATTTTACAATACTAAATATATTTTATTTATTTGTTAAAGAATAAAGAATAAGAAAATATATTTAGTATTTTAAAATACGGGTGCAAGAAAAATATAACATTCATTGCAAACAGGGACATAAATGAGGGTTCAGTTTATTTTATGGTTGGAATTTACGAGGAAAAAGTTAAGGATTACCAGGTATGTACGGTAAAGTGAGGAGTAAGGAGCTGATGGTATGCGTGGCGCTCCACTTCAGATGCTAAAACAATTTCCTTGTCTGGCGCTTGTGAAAGGGGATATACTCCCTCGCTATCTGGCTGATACCGACTTTGGGCCACCCCAGACGATTATATGATTAACTATTTTCATCACTCTCATCACATGACCTACACTTGCTATTCTTAGAAGGCGCGTGGTGTAATGGCTAGAGTCGTAGAAAATGGACTTGTCGATCCGAGTTCAAATCCTAGACGATTCCCTCTACATTTCACATAGTGCTAATACTCTTGAGAAAGGTATGCATCCACCTGCTCTCTCTCCAGCTATGGGTAAATAGCAGGGCAGACTGGGCTCTTTAACCTTGGTTAATAGTATTTGGGATTTCATGGGTAAAAATGCTTTTATATACCAATTGTTAGGAGTAGGGAGCTCTAGAATCGTTTTACAGCAAAAAATAGATTACAAAGAGTCGCCATTTTTCGCGAACCACCAAATTTGGAAAGCTTTAAGCAATTAGACTAAGAGAAGGAAAACTCTTCAATTTAAATCTGTTAAATTCCGTATAAAAATTGACCTCGTGTCAATCTTGCGCGTGCGGAGGGGTTGGTAAATATGTACACTTGTATTCTTCAATTATCTTCCCACCAAAAATATATTTTAACACTCAAACACTTGCATTCTCATAATTTAACTTTCATATTGAAAATATCAAAATGAAAAAAAAAAAAAATGAAAAATTCATTACCTTTTCATTCACTCGAAAATCGCCCATGAACATTGCTCAAGAAACGGGAGGAGATGTTGCATACTGAGGTCTTCACAGTACCAAATCTATATACGTTGTATACCCTTCTTACTTCTTACTCTGGTCGTCTATTCTTCTGGCCGGCTTGCTATTCTGATGGTCTATCATCTTGGTCTGGTCTCTTCTAAAGTCTGGACTTTCTTTGGGGATTCTGGGTCTGGTTTCTGTTAGGGATCACTCCTTATCAGAATCCTATGTCATTGCTAGTTTTTAGGTGAAAAACACAAGACTTCGATTTACGTGATGTTACTTTATTTAAATCCCCAACCAGACATTCTGCGCAGATGAGATTTACATGTTACTAGCTCGGCTTCTAACTTCTAACTGACTGACTGAGATGACTCTACTACAACGGAACAGGGTCTTCTATGGCTTCCAGTTCTCACGATCCATCCCACAAGGCAAGGTGAGATTGAGGTCAAGCGCTGTCACTCACCCTCAAGGCATCAGCTGCACTAATCGCCATTATGATTTCTACACTATTGCCATAATCATTAGGCATCTAATGATTATGTAACAGATAGACCGGTGCGGGTGTGGACATTGGCCACGGACAAAATAGATAGATTAGTCGCTGTCTTGAAGAGTTATAGACTATAAGTGAAGTGCGAAAAGACAAATAGGGTTGGTAAATATATACATGTATTATTATACGGCGTTCCTCATCTTCTTAAAACAACAGATGATTACAACATCGCCGTGGGATAATTACTATAAAAACACCTAGTACTTTCAATAACTCTGATGATGGAATTTTACTTTCCGAAAATATTTAGAATTAAAAAAAAAAGTTAAATAAATATAATTTTCAACACATATTGCATTGTAAATTGCCTTCAAAAATCTTTTATTAACACATACGCACAATGCTTAAAGATACTATAAAAAAAACATGCATGTATTAGTAAATTGTTCTATTGTTTTTCTAAAAATACAAATAATATTTTTTTCAATAGTATTTTTGGATTTCATGGGTAAAAATGCTTTTATATACCAATTTTTAGGAGTAGGGAAGCTCTAGAACTCATTTTACAGACAAAAAATTACAAAAAGTCGCCATTTTTCGCGAACCCCACCAAATTTGGAAAGCTAATTATCGATATAATCGCGAATTTTTGTAATTGGAAGCTCAAATTTTTGGGAATGTCTACTGTAACACAGTCCACACTGAAAAAAATTGAAGGGTTGGGTGACAATTTTACTTTTTTCTGGATGATTTGACATGGAATTGGCCATCTCTATTTCTCTGAATTTCTGAGATGCGGGTTGATAATTTGTATCATTTGGATTATTCGGACTATTGTCCTCATCTTTATTGTTATCTGTACAACGTCAATTGGACACATGGCGTAGTGTTATAGGCGTTGAGTTAATACAGTTCTAAGTGACAGTTATCTCTAGGCTGCAGGTTCAATCTGATCAATGGCGACAGACAGTAACATAGAATAATAATTAACAACAGCTTAACACTTGTACTCAGCTACGGTTAGCAGAATGAGAACAGTATAGCCCCGTAGATTGAATAAAGGGCTGGTTCAAAGTTCCGTGATGGCTCCCGATTACGACAAGAAGGTTCCTGAGTTCGAAGAGAAGGTTCTCGAGTTCGAGAAGGTTCCCGAGTCCGACAAGAAATACCTGAAGATCCTGTAGGCTCATCGGTCGAAACGTTCACAGATAACAATAAAGATGAGGACAATAGTCCAAATAATACAAATAAGACACTTCCTACATGAGGGTGCTGATAACACATGCCCTATACACTTGTACCTTTGTACGGATAGTGATCTTGCTGTTGTCCCAGGATCACTAATACATCAGTTCAAGAGAGAGCTCAACTCCCCAGCTTGTGTTCTCTAACCGAGACAACGTCATCTCCGATGGCTGGATCATGTACGTCAGATGGATGATGGACGAATCACACGAAAGACATTCTTTATGCAGAGTTTTACGTCTGGTAAAAGACAGATTGGTCGCCCCCAGCTGCGATTCAAGGATGTCTGCAAGAATGATCTCGGGTGCTTTGGCATTGCTCTTCCAGCTGGAAAATTTGGCTCAGGACCGCCCCTGAAACGTTGTACAGATAATAAAGATGAGGACAACAGTCCGAATAAACAAATAATACATATTCCATCTCTCTTTCCGCTTAATCTACAGTTGGTATTCTTCAAATTAAACCACCAGAAAAACATAACCCTTTTACTCTCAAACACTTGCACTTTCATTAATTAACTTCCACATTGAAAATATTAAAAAAAAAAAATAATTATTTAACTCTTTTGCCTACCACGGCTGTACCAAATTTCTGTTTTTTGTTTTTTTTACCTGTATGATGGGATATTTTATTTCAAAGTTATCTATCCATTCTTCTCAGAACTCAGAACTCTATTTCAAATAAATTCATATTGTTATTGTAATCTGAGTCCTTCTGCTCAATTATAAAGTGACACACGCGAGAGCCGCTGCCAGTGGTTTACGGTAGGATCACAGCAGTGGGAAAGCAGCTCTGATTGGCTTAAAAGAAGGCAAAAAATTTAAAAAATTCATAATATTTGATCAGCTGATTTTTCCCTACTTTAACGAGAAAAAGAAGAAGAAAAAAAAAAAACTATTTCCACGTCTTAATTTCTTTTTTATAAACATCTGCTAGTCGAATGGTCAGTTGTAAGAGAGACTTCAATTTCATTGACACGTAAATCCCACTACGGACATTGCTCAGAGAGAGAGAGAGAGAGAGAGAGAGAGAGAGAGAGAGAGAGAGAGAGAGACCGGTACGGGGGTGGACATTGGCGCTTGGACAAAATAGATTAGTTTCTATCTTGTTGGGGAATTTTATCCACAAAGTAATTCTTTTAAATTATCTGCCTACTTTAAGATGCTCACAGCGGCTCACCCACCGCTGCGTTCTTACCGTAAAGCGCTGGCAGCGGCTCTCACACGTGTTACAATCTTATGGACCATATTTTAATCTTTAAGCAAGAGTGCTTTTCCAGCGGAAATCTCTTGGTAATCCTCTGGTAAAGAATCCTCAGTATTGTAAGTTCCTTCGTCAATAGTCGCAAGTAGACTAATGAAAGGATCAGTGTTTAAGTAGTTAATAATCAGCCGAACATTATGGCTGTTGATTGGCGAAGGAATAGACCACATGACCTCGACTAGTCTATAAATTCAGGTAGGGAATCGAGCTAACCTTATACCCAAAAGAATATTGGGCGCTTTACGTGGTGTAATGGTTAGCAAGCTAGATTAGCAGACCATTGATAGTGAGTTCGATTCTCACTGGGCGCCCCATATTTCAGGCCTTGTGCCATCTAAGCTACAATTAGTAAATAACTATATCCAAAAGATTCTAACAGCACATGTCACTTTATTGCACTGAAAATCAATAATGATTAGACTTCATTGGAATAGAATAACTTACATTAACACACAGATCCCTGTGCTACTCATACGCTGAGTTGGCGAGGGCCGGTATCAAACTAGGAACCTTGTGGTTTCTAACCGAATGCTCTACCGACTGAGATAATCCGGCCCTATTTATTTGCTATAGTGTGGGGAATTCTATCCTCGAAAGTAGTTCTGGTTAAATATATTTGAAGTGTTACAGACACTAACTGAGTGCGCAAAGTTAGACAACAACCGTTATTATTAATATAACAATTTTACAGTACATGGCGGGAGAGAAAAGAAATGCAACGAAATGGTTTGCAGATAATGTACTTCTGCGGATTAAATGTAAAGGTGCACCCTTGTAATTGGACCGCACGTTGTTGGTATCAATGACAGTAGCAAGCGTTTACTTCAGTGCATGTTGACACAATGCTCTTAGTATAGCAGCGTGGCTAAGTGGAAATGGGAGAAGCGTTCTCATATACAGTCTAGAGCTCGTCCTGACAATAATATATATATATATATATATATATATATATATATGTGTGTGTGTGTGTGTGTGTGTGTGTGCGTGTGTGTGTGTGTGTGTATAGAAGAAGAAGAAGAAGAAGAAGAAGAAGAAGAAAGGTAGAATACGAAGAGAAAGAAGGAGTAGATGCAAGATGAGAAGAAGAAGAAGAAGAAGAAGAAGAAGAAGAAGAAGAAGAAGAAGAAGAAGAAAGGCTTTGGACCGTCGGCAGTGGAGAAGAGCTTTACAGGAGGCCACAAAAAAGTTTGAGACCAACCGTATACAGCATGAGCAGCTGAAACGAGATATTCGCAAGAATAAAAAAGTAGACAACCAGGGGCTTCAAATCGGTCTGCTATGTGACCAGTGTGGAAAACTATGTATGAACAAGGCTGGCCTGATCAGTCACCAATCTGTGCATCGGCGGGATGGACTAATAAAATACCCTGTGCTCCCTGGAATTACCTGTAAATGTGGGAAGATGTGCAAGACTTTGGCAGGACTAAAGAGCCACTTTCGTGCAGCTCATTGTTGAACTTTTTGAAGCTTACCATTATATTCTTTGAACTGTTGAACTTAAAATTTTTTTTATTATATCAAGCAATTGAAATACTTGAACACGAGTTTGTTGCCATCATATATATATATATATATATATATATATATATATATATATATATATATATATACAAAACTTATTGGTAAACCCTTGCGGCAAGAAAAATCCCGACAATTGCATATTTTGATAGTAAAAATATACTACCAAACTTCACCTGGGGTAAAATAAAAATAAAATAAAAATGAAAAGATCAAGAGGGTCATACCAACCGAAAATAATCGATTAATACCATAACACCTAGCCGAAAGAAAAAAATATATGTGAAAAATACGTATATATAAACCGCGAGGATTATCTAAAGCTAAAATATAAAAAGTGCTTAATACCTAAGTAGAGCAAATAATGAAGTTAAACCTAATGAGTCAGATATGCATACTAATAGTTTCGCTTAGTAGCTCATTAGGGGAAGAATCTGACTGCTTGAGTCAGACTCATTAGGTTTAACATTAGGTATCTCTCTCTCTCTCACTCTCTCTCTCTCTCTCTCTCTCTATATATATATATATAATATATATATATATATATATATATATATATATGGGGTTGAGCACTTTGGAAGGGATTTCGCTGACGACCGCCAACTAAAGCGTAAACGCATTCTATGGTCGCCTTTACATACATACAGATGTCTGTATTAAAACATTTAAAATCCCTTTCGCATTCTGTGGGTGACGATAGCCTAGCGGTTAAGCTGTCTGACTGCTGCTGAATCGATCCAGTTTCTATCTCTGTTGTAGGTATCTCACCTAGAGACTTGATAAGTCGAAACACATGTCTGTGAATGACTATGTATATATATGAATATATATCATTTAAGTTTTCGCGTATGCTTCTAAAGTATTTAGTTAAAAATTAATGGTAAAATGAATGAATGGATGAAATAAAAATGAATGAAATGAGGGGGATAAATGAAAAATCCTTTCCAAGGGACCCCTCTCAAAAGTATTAAAACACTTTTTGAGAGCGGGGTCCCGGATAGACAGTTTTTCTCATCTATTATTAGACTCCTTTGAAGCATCAAGTTAATATGATTATTCTATAAGTTATTAGAGAAGATAAAATTCGTCTCTTACCTTTGTAGTATCTGTTGAGAATGGGTTTGAATTTATATATATATATATATATATATTATATATATATATATATATATATATATATATAATATTGTCTGGTTAACATCCGGTGAATATTGCTACATTGTAGCTATCTTGAATTTAAAATAAAACCGGCAAAATAGAAGAATTTATTTACTTAGATTTTTTTTCCAGTTGTAAAATAAAATAAAATATATTAAATTAATTAGATAAAACAGTAAAACTTTCTATCAGAGACCCCACTCTCAAAAAGTGTTTTAATACTTTTGAGAGGGGTCCCTTGGAAAGGAATTTTCATTTATCGCATTTATTTCATCCATTCATTCATTTTAACATTAATTTTTAACTATATATATATATATATATATATATATATATATATATATATATATATATATGAGAAGAAAATATTTTAAAAATATAACAAACACAGGATGTTATGATTAGGGGCAACAATTTTATGTGTCAATACTTCAGCATTTCGGTATATTGTACCATCTTCAGGACACTGTTAAGTAATGTTTATGTGAGGGACAAAATGAAAGATGTTAAGTGTATAGTGAATGTGGGAATATTTTGTCCCTCACATAAACATTACTTAACAGTGTCCTGAAGATGGTACAATATAACATCCTGTGTTTGTTATATTTAAAAAATATTTTCTTCTCATATTGTCGGATTAATTTCCTTACCATATATATACACACACACACATATATATATATATATATATATAATATATATATATATATATTATATATATCTTTCCTATCGACTGTGCTAAAAAGTGTGGATGGTTCAACACAAGCCTTTTCACCACTATAAACAAATCACTGTGTGGATGTTCATTGTGTGTGTGAACCCTCATGCGTCGAAAATCGACGAGAGAGTCCATAATAATATATATATATATATATAGAATATCGAAATAATAGATGATATCGAAGTTATGTACAGATAATATGGAAATGATATACAGATAATAATAAAAGATAATATCGAAATTATGTACAGTTAGTCTTGTGCTCATTCTGACAATAGCAATCTCCTAATTGACCACGGTCTAATGCTGAATGCTCGACTGCTGGGGGAGCGAAAGAGGACAAATGAGAGAATTCGTCTGTTATATAGGGAGTTTCACGTGACATATAGGAGGAGTGCCGTGATGAGACTATTTGGCCAATCGACGTGTAGCAGATAAATTCTTGTGTCAGAGATAAAAACATTGTGGAAGATAAAAAAACATTTTTTTTTAATTTTAAAAATCTTTTTAGTTTCTGGTCGAAATAAATTTTTACGGAATGACACCCCCCCATAGTTGAGCACTGTAGGAGGGACATTAATTGAAACTTCACCGTTTGGCGTAAAGCCAATACTTGTCTGTTTACAGATTTGAGTTCTCTGGTGATTGTAAAAACATTCCGCGTAGGGGTGTATCAATTAATTGTTCACTTCAGACTGACGGCCGCTGATAGACGCAAGGTTAAGGTTCTTAGCAGACGGTTTCGATCCCGGCTAGAGGTAGCTGTTAAAAAAGTCGAGCTGCACTGATGAGAAGTAAACTTCGAAACACGTGTCTGTGGATGACTAATATATATATATATATTAGTCTGTGGATGACTAATATATATATATATATATATATATATATATATATAGTATGAACAAAAAGTAATAAGACAATCAGGAATATTTCTTGTATGTTGTTTATTCTCAACTAGTTTCGACCTTAGGTCATCGTCAGGAGAAAATTTCTTATTTGAAGAAATAGTTGATAGATTTTTAGCAAAGGAGCATTATAGAAGAACTATAAAAGTTGAAGTGTTTTTGAGGGTTTCACATGCTATTAAAATCCGGATAGAAGAGTGTGTTAGTAGTAGCATGTCCATTTGTTCCGTGAAGAACCTCAATGAGGTGGGTTATTTTTTTAATGCTCTTATATATGTGAGGGAGGGTTCATGGGAGTTGTATGTATGACACACACACACACACACACACACACACATATATATATATATATATATATATATATATGTTGTATTTTAGGTGGTCTCCGTATGCTTCTCTCGGTATATATATAAAAAAAAAATGTTTTTTTTAAAATTGGGCGTTATTATGAAGCAATAAAAATGTATAAATGAATGAACTCGATATTATGGAGTATTGGATTCACTTATTTTTTAATTATTTTTTCATAAATTTTCAGGTTCGTTAAACAGTAATAACATTTGACAAAGGGTATCTAACGAACCTGAAAATTTATGAAAAAATAATTAAAAAATAAGTGAATCCAATACTCCATAATATCGAGTTCATTCATTTATACATTTTTAATGCTTCATAATAACGCCCAATTTAAAAAAAACATTTTAAATATATATATATATATATATATATATATATATATATATATATATATTAGTCGTCCACAGACACGTGTTTCGAAGTTTACTTCTCATCAGTGCGGCTAATATATATATATATATATATATATATATATATATATATATATATATATATATATATGGCTGCTAGTTATTTGTGCTCCTGTGTAATTATTGGGAGTTTATTAATTAAATGGAATGTTAACTAAACAAATATAATTAAATTTCTATGATAAAATCTTATAAAAACTGCAATACTTCTTCTGGGGTAGTTGCCATAGGCGACTCGTCGTTATCTTAGCTCGAAAAAGATAATTGAAAAAAAAAATTTAGCGCGGGAGAAATTATGTACAATTAGCATTGAATGCTTTCTCTTCGAACAATTCAATAAAAATAGACGATATCTTTAATTTAGAAAATATAATCTCCCCCCCCCAACTCTCCACTAACAAACCCAATATCAATTCGCATAACATCAAAGGAAACGTGGTTGCCGACAAATTAACTGTTTGTATTATTTGTACTAGCAAATATATGCACCCTCCGGGTGCAAGTATTTAAGTTTTAATGTAGTAAAATATTGTATTAAATTAGAAAGGCTAATGAAACTAAATAAGAATACAGATAAAAAGATTTGAAACAGAGGGAGTATAATAAAAGATTTTAAACAGAGGGAGTATAATAAAAAATGGAACAACTGAAACTTACTCTTCCATCACTCTCGTCTTTCATTGTTATTTTTTCTAATTTAAGTATTTAGTTATAAGAGGAAGTAAAGAATAAAATGACAGTTATTTTATCTTGTTAATGGATTTCATTTAAGATTCATTGAAGAGATTTTTGCTTATATTCATTAAAATAAAACCAAACAATTAGAAATCAATAACACTGAGCACATATTTATTAAATTCGATTTTTTAATATTAATATGCAAATTAGCCTTCCCCTTCACACTGTAAACCGCTATTTTGTTGTATATATAAATATAATTGCATGTTGTCAGTGTGTAGACATAGTTAACAGGATTAATAATGTAAGACAATTTTATTAATAATTGAGGTTTAGATAAAAATAATATCATGGAGAATGGGATGTCAATAACTAAGAGAATTGTGACTTGAGTAGGAATATAGTTTCGGTTACAGACAGAAAAACACACAATCTCCATTATAATAAGATATTGGCATTTCAGTCTCGGAAGACTATAATAAAGTTTTCATGTGCCCCTGAAGTTACAGCGCCTCCTGTCCGATGTTTGAAAAACATTCTCGACCACAGATTTCGCATTTGAAGGCTGACCCTGAAGATGTTGATGTGCCGGTGCTTTGTTGCTGCTGCTTTTTTCTGGACCTCTTAGCTTCATGGTGTTGCGTCAGGGTGACTTCAGACATGAACAGTCCTCTATGGAGATTCTACCTTCACCGAGGGTGGTCCTGAGCCAAATGTTCCCAGCTGGATGCACCTGAGTTCATTCTTGCAGACATCCTTGAACCGCAGCAGGGGGCGACCTATCTGTCTTTTACCAGACTTAAGCTCTGCATAAAGAATGTCTTTCGGGATTCGTCCATCATCCATCCGACGTACATGACCCAGCCATCGGAGTCGATGTTGTCTCAGTAGAGAACACAAGCTGGTGAGTTGAGCTCTCTCTAGAACTGATGTATAGGGTCAGGCAAAATGATCTGACACATTTGTAGGTTTAATAAAATGCAAATGAAGTAAAAAAACTTTTTTCATATAATGCCATTTTGTTTTGTTTCTTTATAATGCCATTGTTTTTCGTTTCTTTTTCAGTTGCTGCCATGAATTGGACTGGTGAGCATCGCGCTTTCATTGTGGAAACGTTTATCAACATCATTTTGTATGGATGCATTTGAAGATGATCGTGAAGAATTCTTCGCAAACTTCTTTCGGAAAGTCTAAGAGCCTGGGCGCGTTTAAATGTGGAACGGGGTGGAGGCTGCCACATTTTCTGGAGTTCTGGCGGTGCAAGGTCGGCTGGTTGATTTTCGTTTCAATGCAGATCCAGTAGCTCTGAAGTTGGTAACCCATAACAAGATCGTGTTTCGAGCTGGTACGAGATCATGTCTACCAAGATTGAAGTGCAAACGGAACGCTCTTTGTGTTGCAGTTACAGATTCGTTTGTTTTGATACAAAAACAAAACAAAATGGCGTTATAGGAAAAAAAAATGGCATTATATGTACTTTTCGAAAATAAAAAAATTTTTTTTGTTTCTTTACTTCATTTGCCTTTTATTAAACCTACAAATGTGTCAGATCATTTTGCCTGACCCTGTATTAGTGATCCTGTGACAACAGCAATCTCGCTATCCGTACAAAGTTACAAGTGTATAGGGCATGTGTTATCAGCACCCTCATGTATGGAAGTGTCTTTGTTACATAATTATTGGATCCCTAATACATTTATAAGGTATTGTAGAAATCATAATGGCGATTAGTATAGCTGATGGCCTTGAGGGTGAGTGACAGCGCTTGACCTCGATCTCACCTTGTGTTCTGGGGAGAATCGTGAGAACCGGAGCCCCATAGAACCCCCTTCCGGTTTAAGGAGTAAGCAACTCAGTTAATCAGTTAGAACTTAGAAGCCGAGCTAGCAACATGTAAGCCTCATCTGCGCAGATTATCTGGGTTGGGGATCTGGAATAAAGTAACATCAACGTAAATCGAAGTCTTGTGTTTATTACCTAAAAACCAGCAATGACACAGGGCTTCTGATAAGTAGTGATCCCTAACAGAAACCAGACCCGGAATCCAAGAAGACGAGACCTTAGAAGATATACCAGACCAAGATAGATGATAGACGATCAGAAGCAAAGCCGGCCAGAAGAATAGACGACCAGAGTAAGAAGTAGGAAAGGTATATAACGTTATATGATTTGGTATCGTGAAAAGACCAGTATATAACATATACCTATTTAGTGCCGGTGAAGAAGGCGCTATGCAACATCTTATTTGTATTATTTGGACCATTGTCCTCATCTTTATTGTTATCTGTAAAACGTTTCGGTCGATGTGCCCACCGGCCATCTTCAAGTATTTCTTGTCGGACTCAGGAGCCTTCTCGAACTCGAGAACCTTCTCGGACTCGAGAACATTCTTTTCGCACTCGGGAATCTTCTTTTCGTAATCGTGAGTCTTCACGGAACTTTGAACCAACCCCGTATTCAATTCATGGGGGCATACTGTTCTCATTGCGCTAACCATGACTGAGTACAAGAGTTAGGCTGTGTTAATTATTATTGATAGAATAATAATTAACACAGCGTAACACTTGTAGGGCACATCGGTCGAAACGTTGTATAGATAACAATAAAGATGAGGACAATTGTCCGAATAATCCAAGTAATATAAATTGCAAAAAAAAAACAAAACAAAAAACATTCAGAGAAATAAATTAACTGTTACAAGCTAAAGCCCCCCCCCAAAAAAAACCCCAAACAAAACAAAACAAAAACAAAAACAATCGCAGTGTGGTGGAATTTTAATTTAGTTACATCCAAATATATTTTGTGAGGATTTGTAAGTTAATAAATATGAATAGACTAACGATTCGTGTGACAATTTCTAATACTACAATTGGGTACTGTTGGACCTTTTCGACCCTTTTAGTATTGAAGTGTTTCCGGTTGATATATATATATATATATATATATATATATATATATATATATATAGAGAGAGAGAGAGAGAGAGAGAAAGTAGAAGAGAGAGATTAAGTACTGATCCATACGTAAATAATCACGTTACTTCAGACAGGACCTATGCTAGTACACACACACACACACACGCAGACACAGACACAGACACACACAGACACAGTTACACACATACAAACACACACACACACACACACACACACACACACACACATATATATATATATATATATTGTTGAGAAAGATAAAAGGAAAAACAATATAGTTAAATGGGATAAATATAATTTAATGCTATCAACTTTCTCAAAATTTCATTACCTACTATATATATATATATATATATATATATATATATATATATAATATACATCAGAAAAGGCAGGATTAGAGAGAGAGAGAGAGAGAGACAGACAGACAGACAGACAGACAGAGGTGGGTGATCATCAAGAAACGAGACGTGTGGGGTCTGGAGTGATGATATATATATATATATTATATATATATATATATGTGTGTGTGTGTGTATATATATATATATATATATATATATATATATAGATAGATAGATAGATAGAGAGACAAAGAGAGAGAGAGGGGAGGGGGAGGTGTCTGATAATCAAGACCTGTGTGTGTGTGTGTGTGTGGGGGTCTGGAATGACGACTGTGCGTGTCGAATCATTCGTGCGTGTGAACGGTGCGGTTTTGGCATCATTTACTTAAGAGCGGAATCAAGATTGAATTGGTTTTGGACACGTCCTCCTATCTGTGACCCGTCCCCCAACTGCCCCCACCCCCACCCACAACTGTCTCCAGACCCGCTACTCTCAAACATTGTCCGAGCGTCAATGTCCACGCCCCGTACACCACCTCCCCGTCAACATTGACCGTTCACTTCTTACGACAAACTAATCTATAGCTGTGATTTCCTCGAAGCTTGTTTCTCCACTAATTTCTTGTCATCCCCACCCCCAACACTTCCCCTCCCAGCAACAACGATCTGAGGTGGTGGTGGTGGTAGGAGACGCATTTTTATGCTGGTAAAATTTACGTCTTTGGGCGCATCTCTATCCCTCTATTTGCATATGTGCGTCCGTCTGTCCTTGCGTCCGTGCGTGATTCAGAGTCTGATTGGCTCGAGTTCTTTAAGTGCTCCCCTTGTGTGAGTGTAATGGTTAGCAATATTATCATTAGCGGGTTCGATTCTCACTGAGTGCCCCATACATTTCTGATTTTAGTCAGACCATTCTAAGCTTAGTAAATGACTTACAGGTTTTTTTTTAAATTTAAAAAGAAGTTTGTTTTTTAAAATTCTAAAACTGTTCCATTTGACACGTAGATGGGACCCTAACAAGTGCTATAACTCCGAGTCAGAGTGGACCTGGGAGTAATGGTAAACTCCAGAGGACCTGGGAGTAATGGTAAACTCCAGATCTTCAGTTGCTTAAAAAAAAAGTTCGTTCCTTTCTCGAAGATCAAAAGGAAAATTCTAATATTGTTGCTTTTATGAAAAAATTTGGACCATATTACCTTTAGGCACCCCTTTTTGATTTCGATTAAGAAAGGACATGTTTTTCATTTCCACCGTCAATATCCGGTTGTTTGTTAGGGGTTAGGGTTAGTTTGTTAATTATAATTGAAATAATCATGACAAGCAAACTCGGCGAATACCGCGTGCGACATGTGGAACACTGTACAGCTGTTTCGACCCTTATTAGGTCTCATCAGCAGTGTATACCTACGACCCCAACACCGACAGAGATCGAACCGGAGAACCCAGAACGCAGAGTCAGAGACTCTACCTCTAGCCACCGGTACGCCACGCACAAAACTCGCCAGATCAACTTGTCAGTGATAAATGCGCCACTTCTATACAGAACTTGTGCAGGTAGTTCAGTGAGCGTTGAAAGCTTGGTGGTTAGAAGCATGCTGGAAGTTTTTAATCGCAAATTCGACATGCTGATGAGACCTAATAAGGTCGAAACAGCTGTACAGTGTTCCACATGTCACACTCGGTATTCGCCGGGTTTGCTTGTCATGATTATTTCAATTATAATTAACAAATTCTCTCTATGTATATGTTGTGGATGCAGCTATACGTTATACGCATTGTAATTGACTTTAATATATATATATATATATATATATATATATATATATATATATATATATATATATATGTGTGTGTGTGTGTGTGTGTATTATAATATATATATATATATATATATATGTGTAGAATTAAACAAAAGACACATCTCCTGTTTAACAATTTTATTTTTGATCTTTTCGAGTTTTCTGGCCAACTTTTTAATATTTGGGTGGAATTCGTGGATAATTCCACGAATTCTTAAAAAGTTGGCCAGAAAACTCGAAAAGATCAAAAATAAAATTGTTAAACAGGAGATGTGTCTTTTGTTTAATTCTACATATATAAATGAAAGAATGCTGCCCAAATACACACCACACACACACACACACACACACACACACACACATATATATATATTATATATATATATATATATATATATATATATGGGTAATTATTTCCAGTTCTACAGAGTACCTTTACGAACTTATCTAGCAGAGTATGTATTTACGCAACCCCTTAGTCACGGGCAAGATGCAACATAAGGTTAGTTTTAAGCGGTGTTTAATGGTTTTGAATTCAGGTTCAGGTTCGAGACTTGTTGCTATACGAAGGTTAAAAAGCCCAGTCTGCTCTAGCATTTTATCCATAGCTGGAGGGAGAATATTTGGATGCATACATTTTCCCAGGTGTATTAGCGCTATGTGGAATGTAAACAACCTCGTCCAGGACCTGAACTCGGCCTAGCCGTGTCCATTTCCTACGACGATAGATATACACTCAGAGAGAGAGAGAGAGAGAGAGAGAGAGAGAGAGAGAGAGAGAGAGAGAGAGAGAGAGAGGGGTGGGTAGACAGCGTAAGGTGCCCGTGAGTAGTGACCAGGATAATTATGTGATTGACAAGTTAAGCGTGAAAGAGAAACGGTGGCAAATATTCAAATATTCAAAGTTGGCGGGAGAAGAAAGATAAAAAAAAGAAAATGAATAAAAAATAACAAAAAGTAAAAAAAAAAAATAAAAATTTCTTTTAAAAGACGGAGAAAATAAGAGAGAAAAAAAAGAGAAAAACGAAAGAAAGAAAGAAAGAAAGAAAAGAAAAAGAAAAAAGAAAAAGAAAAAGAAAAAAAAAAGTGAAAGAAGACAGAAAGAAAGAAGAAAGAAAGAAAAGAAAAAGAAAGGAAAAGAAAAAAGAGAAAGAAAAGAAAAAAAAAAAAAAAAAGAAAGAAAAAAGAAAATAAAGAAGGCAAAGAAAGAAAGAAAGAAAAAGACAGAAAAACGTAAGAACAAAGAAAGAAAAAAAGAAAAAAAAGAAAAGAAAAGAAAAATAAATAAAGAAAAAAGAAGAAAAACGTAAGAAAAGAAAGAAAAAGAAAAAATACGAAAGAAAAAGAAAGAAAAATAAGAAGAAAGAAAAAAAAAAAAAAATAAAATGAATTAAGAAGAAAAGAAAAAAGAAAAAAGACAGAAAACGTAAGAAAAAGAAAAAAAGAAAGAAAAAAATAACGAAAGAAGAGAAAGAAAAAATAAAGAAAGAAAAATGAAAAAATAAATAAATAGAATAAAATGAATTAAGAGAGAAAAAATAAATAAAGAAAAAAGACACAAAGACGTAGGAACAAAGAAAGAAAAAATAAAGAAAAAACAAAAAAGAAAAAATAATGAAAGAAAAAGAAAGAAAAAATAAAGAAATAAAAAATGAAATAAATAAATAAATGAAATAAAATGAATTAAGACAGAAAAAAAAGAAAGAAAGAAAAAAGACAGAAAACGTAAGAACAAAGAAAGAAAAAAAAAAGAAAAAAATAGTGAAAGAAAAAAAGAAAAAAAAAAATAATAAAAATGAAAAAAAAAATAAAATAGAATGAATTAAGACAGAAAAAATAAAGAAAGAAAAAAGACAGAAAAACGTAAGAACAAAGAAAGAAAAAAAGAAAGAAAAAATAACGAAAGAAAAATAAAGAAAAAATAAAGAAAGAAAAATGAAAAAAAAGAAAAAATGAATTAAAACAGAAAAAATAAATAAAGAAAAAAGACAGAAAAAAGGTATAATAATAAAAGAAAGAAAAAAGAAAGAAATAAAAAGAAAAAGAAAGAAAGAAAGAAGACACAGTGAAAACAAAAAAGGGAAAGGGGAAATAGAAGAAAAAAAAAAAAAAAGATAACGAACAAATACTGGGGCGTGAAATTGAGTAAAGAACGATTCTGTACAGGCTAAAAAGTTAGTTGCTTCTACGAATACAACATTAGTGAGTTCGATCCTCACATGATACAACTTAAAGCTGTACCATTTTACCAGTATTCATTCAACTCCTTCCCCATGGGCTGGATGTGACACAAAGTCTGTTCCGCCCCGCAATACAATACGATTTTTCACTTTAAAAAAATATCAAATTGTCCATCTATGCGCAAGTTGTGTGTTAGTATACTGAATACTGATACCAATAGTTAGATCTTTTACTTGCATCATTGTTTGGGGAAATAGCATCAAAGATCGTCTACCAAAATTCACTAAAAATCCTCGTTTTCGCAAAATTTAGCCTTTAGAAAACAACATTTTAACTAACATCTTACCGTTGGAAGAAAAGACCCGTTTAGAATTATTCTAATACCAACGTACCTGGTAACACACCTACGGATATATATATATATATATATATATATATATATATATATATATATATATATATATTACTAAAGCTGAGATTTTCACCTTTTAATGTCTAAAGGCTTTTTTACTGGTTAGTTTGATGACACAAAATTTATACTAAATTATTCCTTAG
>CM042151.1:5704385-5716885 GCA_023376005.1 Doryteuthis pealeii
AATATATATATATATATATACAGCTTATATATATATATATGCAGCATTTCTTCGTTCACACACACACACACACATATATATATAATATATATATATATATATATATATATATATATATATATAAAGTAAAAAGTAAAGTCGTCGGGGCGGCCTAATGTCGGTATCAGCCGGACAGTGAGGGAGTCTATCCCCTTTTCACTTGCGCTAGACCAAGGAGATCATTTTAGCATCTGAGGTGGAGCGCCACACCTACCATCAGTTCCTCACTTTACCGCACAGATCCCTGTACTAGTTGACAAGGGCCACTATCAAACCAAGAACCTTGTGGTTTTTAGCCGAACGCTCTACCGACTGAGCTAAGCCGGCCCTTTCACACACACACACACACACTCATATATATATATATATATATATATATATATATATATATATAATTTTTTGCTAAGCTTACCTTAGATGTGGTACATGCCCAGAAGCCCAATTCCAATGAGAATCGAACTCACTGAGAATGGTCTGCGAATCTATCATTTAACCTAATATATATATATATATATATATAATATATATATATATATATATATATATTAAACAAATTTTGGTACAGCCAATATATATATATATATATTATATATATATATATATATATATATATATACACGTGTGTGTGTGTGTGTGTGCATGTGTGCATGTGTGTGTGTGTGTGTGTGCATGTGTGTGTGTTTTATCGTTAAATCTGTAATAATGTTTAGGAATGCATTTTAAAAATAATATCTTAAATGTAAACAAAAAAAAACATTTCCTAAAATAAACAAACATTCTACTCTACAAATTCTCTCACTCTCTGGCATTCCTAATATTTTTAGTTCAGTCATGGACCGGGTACTTTTGCTAGTATATATAGCTTATATATACAGCTTATATATATATGTATATATATATATATATATACATATATATATATATATAAATCTTCGTTCATACACACACACACACACACACACACACACACACACACACACACACACACACACACACACAAGGCCAGGATTGCGGGGCGTCCAAGATAAATATGTATGTGTATGTGTGTGTATCTGTTTTGATTGTTTTTATATGTGTGTTGGGGAACTGGATTTGTCATTAGTTGTACTATCAAATATATACACCCTCCGGATGCAAGTATTTAATTTTTAATCTAATAAAATATTATATTAAATTAGATAGACTTATGAAACTAAATAAGAATGCAGATAAATAGATTTGAAACAGGCGGAGTATAATAGAAAAATAGAACAACTGAAAATTACTCTTCCATCACCCCCGTCTTTCATTGCTAAAGTTTTCTAATTTAACTATTTAGTTAAAATATGAAGTAAAATAAAAATAAAATAAAATGACAATTATTTCTTCTTGTTAATGGATTTCTTTTAAGATTTTCTCCCGAGACTTTTACTCATATGAATTCAGATACTACCAAAGAATTAGAAATTAATAATACTAATATTTATTAAAATCAAATTTTTTAAATCAATATGCAAATTAGCCTTTTCGACCACACTGTAAACCGCTATTCTGTTGTATACATAAATACATTTACATGTTATTAGTATGTAGGTCTGACCAACGGGGTGGGGGTCCATTGGCTTCGGCCCTGGATCTTTACAAGTTAATAGCGTCGATTATCCCCTCAGGCAATACCTGCCCCCTTGATTCAAATGGGCTGGACTGTGTTTATTGCCCAGCACACGAGGCGCCCCCTTGAGGGGGAATGCCGACGGGATCGACTCAACTTTTCACCCGCTACCCATGAGCTTCGGTTTGTGGGTGGTCCCACGTTAATAGAGCCTTGTGCCTAACCCGTACAAAATCAAATCATGGAGAATGTGATGTAAATAATAAGGGGAATTGTGACTTGAATAGTAATATAGTTTCGGTTACAGACAGGCATACATACAATCTCCATACATACAATCTCTCGCCTGGGTAGTGGGGGAGGTAAAAAAATCGTCTCACAAATCCATTATTATTGAATCGCGTGATGGATCCTCGTAGTATGCCCCATTAAAATCCCTATGTAAAAACTAAAGACGTTGCGTTGATCCAGCCACTCTGGAAATAAAAATTAATGTCTACTATTTAAAATATTAAATGCAAAAAAAAAAAATCCCCAAACCCCCCAAAAAACCATGCTATTATCATTTAAATTTCATTTTTCAAGTATCTTCCCTAATATAAATCATACCTTCATTATTTTTGCTCAAAAACCAAGAACTGGTGATATTTAATGTTTATATATATTTGCTTTGTCATTAATTGTATCATTTTCGAAGTTTCCTTCGGACATACACATACACGCAGCTTCTTTGAAGAGAGGATTTAAAAAAAATTTAGTTTCATAGATCCATTATTACTGAATCGTGAGTTGGTTTCCCACAGGATGTCCCATTAAAATCCCCGCGTAAAAAAAGACCTTGTGCTGATCCAGCCACTCTGAAAAGAAAAATTTATGTCTACTATTTACAATATTAAATACAAAAACAAAATCCCATGCTGTTATCATTCAAATTTTAGTTGTTAATTATCTTCGCGAATATAAATCAAATCTTCATTATTTTTGCTCAAAAAACAAGATATAATGATAGTGAATGTTTATATATATTTACTTTCTCGTTAATTGGTTTATTTTCATAGTGTCCCCCGGGCATATATACATACCAACTGCCCTTTATATATAGACTAGAAGTGGCTACCCGGCGTCGCCTGGGTAGAGGTTTTTAAAAAAAGTGCATATTAACAAAATCCTATATTCCACCACACTAAACAATTATAATAATTTATTATTATTAATTAATAATAAAGCCATTTAAATGGAAAAATTCACCCGCATATATATATATATATATATATATATATATATATATATATATATATATATATATACACATTTTCTATTAATTTTAATAAAATAAATAAAACTTTAGGTATATATTAGCAAAATCACATTTTGTTGCACTAAACACTATAATATAGATAATCCTTATAATCTATTAATAATGGAGATTCGCTTCCGGTTTTTGTCCGTAACACTGTTTACGTCACATTACCCAAAATCGTCATAACATAGAATAAATAGACTCAAAATTTGAACATGCAACATTAGACAGTCCCCATTGTTTTTTAAAACAAGTTTTAATAAATACATGACTGGTATTATATATCTATATATAGTTTGTTTTATTTTAATACATATTTAAAGTTTACATTTCAAATTGTTTTATTTTTTAATCCTTTAATGAATTTGATGATTTTACTTACTTAGGGTACAAACTCGCTGACATTGAATTTTTTACTCCCACCCCTCAGGCAATATGTTTCAAAAATTTTATTTTACATCGCCCGGTGGGCGTTTTTTATTTTGCTAGTTCTTATAAATCATTAAAGCAATAATATACAGAGGATTTCTCATAATGCTTATATTTTGATCCTTTGGAAAAATTTCACTTCCGCTCATTTTCAAATTTTAGACCCAGCGTACTTTGACTGCGAGTCTCTCACTAACCGTCATTACCAAAAAATACACGCGTGCAACGGGCTGTGATTAATCAATATCTTGATTAATTCAGTGGATTTAACCCTGAAGATCTTTATGGTGAAACTCGAGTTGGTCATTACTGTGTACCATTATAATAATAATAAATTTGCTCTACTCACGTACTGAGCACTTTATATTTGTTATATCGCTGTCTTATTGTAAAACTTGCATCAATTAACCATTGTGACCAATTTTACCGGTAAGTCACCTTTTTCATATAAATCATATATGTATGTATAGACATTTCAGCCTATTAGGCCTTATCAGCAGAGCTATGGACAGGAAGACTGCTTTGTGTGTGATTCGAACCCTGACTGTCAAGCTGACATATATGTATAGATAAAAGGGTATGAAAACACACAATGCTGTTAAAATGAAATTTTATATAATTTTCATAAATAATATTGAACAATATTTCGATTTATAAAAAAATCATCATCCGAGCTTGTTTTTAATCCGGAATCATGCTTCTCTCTCGATGAGTCCGGATTAAAAACATGCTGTGATGATGTTTTTTATAAATCGAAATATTGTTCAATATTATCTATGAAAATGATATAAAATATTTTCATTTTAACAATAAAATGTCTTTTCATACCCTTTTATCTATACATATACCGTCGGATTCATTTCCTTACTCTTAACTCATATAAATCATATATATGTGAAATAAAAGGAAATTAATCCGACAGTGTGAATTAGATATATTGAAAAAACAAATGATGTTTACAAATGCTTGGGATCATCAGGAGAGAATGTGCACCGTTTCGGGGCCTTCTGTCTAACGAAAAAACAATACATATAGATGTTTACTCCTCTGAAGATAATTATCCACAAACACTACGGATTTACCTACACCACAAACTTTCTGGAACCTTACATCTTTTTCAGTTGTGCTGTGGACTTATTGGTTACTTATTTAATAGTTGGAGTGTATTATGAACAATTTTGATACTTAATATACACTTTTTATACAATTATACACTTTTTTAAACAAGTTTACATCAGGCTCTTTTGAGTCTTACTATAAACTGTAATGCTTCTGATTTTTAAAAATTAAAAATAAAATTCATTTTATTTTAAAATAAAATTCATTTTATTTTTAATACAGATAACGCATTTTTTGAAAAATTCCAACTTCGACTAACAGTGTTCTGTTTGCGCATTCTTCTTCTAACGGTCATTTCATCCCGTTCTTGTTGAAGACCGATCTATTACATACGGTCGATACAGATATTCCGAGAGACCTCACAACAGTGAGGGGGGGGGGGCGATGTGCAAATCATATATATGTGTATAGATAGATAGATAGATAGATAATAACGAAATAACCTTTTTATTAAGGTCGTTGATGTAATGTGTTTTTGATAACGGCTAGTGTCAATTGTCTTAATCTTATATTGATTCGTGGTAACTGCATTTTCGAATCAGAAATATTTTCCTGGATTTTCTTTGTTTCAGAAATTGGCGTCTGTTCAGGGTTTTAATGACACAATCGATTGATTGGATTAAGTGAGTTAATGTAATTCTTCTTTTTTTTTGTTTTGTTATTGGTTCGGGTTTTTTATTTATTTGTTTATTGTTAACTCATCTCTTTCATGTTTATATATATATGTCTACAACATCTAACATCTAATAATTTCTTTGATTGTTTCTATCTTTCTTTCTTTCTTTCTTTAAGGTCCTCTTCATTTCTTTCTCTTTCTTTCTTTCATTTTTTCTTTCTTCTTTTTGTTATTTTTTGTTTTTTGCTTGTTGGTAGGTTTCTTTCTGTCTTTCTTTTTTTTCTTTCTAATTTTTGTTCGTTTCTTGTGTTTTGTTTGTTTGTTCGTTTGTTGGTTGGTTGGTTGGTCTTTTTCTTTCCTTCTTTCATGATTCTAATTGTTTTATTTTCTTCTTCGTTTATGATCCTCTTATTTTCTTTGTTTCTTCCTCTTTAATTCATTCTTTCTTTCTTTCTTTCTTTCTTTCTTTCTTTCTTTCTGTCATTATCTCCTTTCTTTCTTTCTTTCTTTCTTTCTTTCTTTCTTTCTTTCTTTCTGTTATTATCTCCTTTCTTTCTTTCTTTCTTTCTTTCTTTCTGTTATTATCTCCTTTCTTTCTGTCTTTCTTTTTCTTTCTTCTTTCTGTTATTATCTGCTTTCTTTCTTTCTTCCTTTTTTTCTGTTATTATCTCGTTTCCTTCTTTCTTTCTTTCTTTCTTTCTTTCTTTCTTTCTTTCTTTCTGTTATTATCTCGTTTCCTTCCTTCTTTCTTTCTTTCTTTCTTTCATGATTTTATTTGTTTTTCAAAGTTTTGTTTTTCTGTTAGGATCCTCTGGTTTTCCTTTTTTTATCTTCTTTCTTTCATTCTTCTTTCCTTCTTTCTTTCTTTCATTCTTTTTTCTTTAACTCTTTCTTTCTTTCTTTCTTTCTTTCTTTCTTTCTTTCTTTCTTTCATTCCTTTTCTTTTTATTACCCTCTTGTTGTCTATATTTCTTTTTGTTCATTTAAGTGTTTGTTTCTTCTTCATTTCTATCTTTGTTTCTTTCTCTCTTTAATTATTCTCATTGCTTTCTTTATTTCATTCCTATTATCATTTTCTTTCATGATCATCTTGTTTTCTTTCCCCTTTTTTTCTTTACTTCTTTAATTCATTCTTTTACGATTACATATATATCCTCTGTTTGTTTATTCCCTTTTAGGGTTTCATTTGTTCTTTCTTTCTTTCTTTCTTTCTTTCTTTCTTTAATCAGATTTCTTCTTTCCTACTTTATTTTTAAGAACTTTGATTTTTTCTTAAATAGTCATACCTATTTCTTTGTTTTTGTTATTTATATCAATATGACTTCTTTCTTTCTTTCTTCTTTCTTTCTTTCTTTTCGCATCTCTTTTCTTACCTTATTTTTGTAGGTATCTGGTTCTTTCTTCCTTTCTTCTTCTTCTTTCTTTCTTTCTTCGTATCTCTTTTTTCTTACTTATTTTTTTTAGGTATCTGGTCTTTCTTTCTTTCTTTCTTTCTTTCTTTCTTTCTTTCTTTCTTTAATTGTCACATTATTTCGTTTTGTTGTTGTTGTTGTTGTTATCGATATCTTTCTTTCTTCTTTCTTCTTTCTTTCTTTCTTTCTTTCTCATGCCAATTGAATTACCTGGCATCAATATCTTATATCCCTATTAATCGATTACTTTTCTTTTTCTCTCCTTTTTATTCCCTTCTCCCAATCACACACACACACACACACCACACACACAACACACACACACACACACACACACACACATATATATATAATATATATATATATATATACCCTGCACTCATATCCTCTTCCAAACAATACCACACCTCTTATTCCACTAATGAAATAAATGTATTATTTACATTTTATTCTTTTACTTCTTCCGGCGACCTCAAAATATATTCACTGCTTAATATGGTGACATGATTTCGCGCTAATAACTGATTTAATGTGATGAATATTAAGCGATAAAAACTTTACCTACGTGCGAGTAAATATACATACTAATATTTACAACAACCCCAGAAATTACAATTTCCGATACATAAATGTTTTCCTAGATATTCTAGGACACTATAAATCTTACTTACCTATTATAAAATACATTATACCTTTCATACTGATAATAAAATGCGTATGTCTTTATTTTATTTTAAATTCTAATGTTAATAATTTTGAGGATAAATAAATAAGAAAAAAATAAGAAATAAGAAATTTATTAATCAATAGTAGTACAAATTATTAAAAAAAATATAAGTAAAAGAAAAACTTTATTGGTTTAAACTACTATTGAAGGGAGGCCATGCCTAATAGCGTGAAGCTAATCCCATGGACATGACCATCCTTGGACGCTCACAGGAAACGATACATGAAACACACAACGTAAACATATACATATATATCATGAGACAAATTAGCCGTGTGAGAATCTAAATGCAAATCTGTTGTTTATAAGAGGCAATAAAATGATTTTTCAAAAGTGTTTTAAGGACAAAATAATTTACTGAAACAAGCTTCATCTTTTCTTTATCAAAAAATAACGACTGAACAGTATTCCAAGAATTAATTACATTAAAACGAATCGAATTATGCCCAAAACTAACAGTGTTGATGATAGGGAAATTAAGCAAACCAGATTGGTCAGCACGAGTGACATGAGCATGGGTGAAGTCAACTGCAAAAGCATTCTGAACAGAAACAGGCATTTTATTGTGGAATAGTTTATGTAAGAACAACATATTTTTACAATGGACCATATCAGAAAATTTGAGAATCTCCAAATTTGCATACAGGTTGTTAGATGATGTCCTAGGAGGCACAAAGGACATAAGTCTCACAGCAAAGTTTTGAAGAACAGTTATACGATTAATCAATTCTTTTAATTAAATTCTTTTAATGATTAATACCAGTAATTAGATCTATGTTATACAATGGACATGACGTGTAACCATGGGGGTGGTCTGGCTGGCCTGATTAGTTACGGAAAAGTTTGAGTGGTGGCGTATGTGTTGGAACGGAAAAAATTGAATGACAATGTCAGCATAGACGCGTGGCATAGGTTTTAATTGGAAGTGGAATGGTACGTGGCGAAGAGGAGAAAAGAGGGATTAGAGGTGAGAATGTGATTCAGCCCGGCCGTCAAGAAGTTTGGACGTGCTCTGAGGCTGGTCTTCCCGCACGGTAAATAAGAATCATGGGCAAGATAAAATAAAAACTTGATCAAGTAACAAAAATGTCTTGTAATTCATTTAATTTAAACAAGCAAAGCCCAACAGAAGCCCTTAGAAGAACTCAACTCCCTTAGTTAAAAAAAAGAAGCAGCTAGAAGAACTCAACTAGACATGAACCTGGCAACTGGAAGAATAAAGATGTCAACAAGTGATAAAGTAAGGCCAACTCCTAACCAAGTAAGTCTCTAATATGTCTCTAAGGGCCGGGTTAGCTCAGTCGGTAGAGCGTTCGGCTAGAAACCACAAGGTTCCAAGTTCGATACCCGCCCTCGCTGACTCAGCGTATGAGTAGCACAGGGATCTGTGCGGTAAAGTGAGGAGCTGATCGTAGGTGCCACACCTCAGACGCTAAACAATCTCCTTGGTATAGCGTTAGTGAAAAGGGGATAGACTCCCTCGCTGACTGGCCGATACCGACATTAGGCCGCCCTGACGACTTACTTACTTACTTACCATATCTCTATCTTTCACCCGAGACCTCTCTCTACACTCACACACACACACACACACACACCAATTGTATGCCCGATGTCAACGTGGGTATGTGATAATAGCACATCTATTAATGGGTTTAAAAAAATGTCAAGATGCCGTGAATTAATTTATTATTTATTATTCATTTTATTATTTATTTATTTATTCGGTTGAGTCAAAATCTGACAAACAGGAAAGAAAGGGTTACGTTGTATCTATTTTTTTTTTGGTATGCCCCATACGTGCATCGCTTTCTGTTGATGAGGTATTACTGCCTAGGTATGTGAATTGTTTTATCGAGTTTAGTGGTTTGCAATCGTGTATGGAGATGTCTCCTTTATTTTTAAAACACGCGAACTCAGTTTTATCGGAGTTCACGTGTAGGCCGATGTTTTGTGCTGCCTTTTCTAGACTATGAAACATGGATTTGGCCTGTGCTAGAGTATTTGTAAGAAGGGCCAGATCATCTGCGTAGTCCGCATTCGTGATCGTTTGTGGAGGGTATCTCCTGCTTCTTGCCTTTTTTTAGTGTGAGGCCTTTTTCTTTTATGGAGTCTAATGATGTTCGAAGTACGTAGTCTAGGCATATCATAAATATATCTGGCGCTAGCTTATCTCCTTGTAGGACTCCAGCCACAATATCAAAGAAGTCTGTTTCCATTGCTTTGGTGTTTTGATAGAGCATCATAATGGCGGTAACTGTTTCTTTGAGGAGGCCGTATGCTAGTAGTATTTGTTCCATTTTCCTTCTGTGTTTGAAATCAAATGGTTGAGTCGAAGTCTGACAAACAGGAAAGAAAAGGTTACGTTGTATCTTTTTCTTGACATGCCCCAGAATTCAAATTTGTTGCTGTTGTTGTCATAAAAATTGTTTTCTTATGTGGGACATATGAGAAGAATTAATTCTGGTGAATGATTTTTCGGTATTCTTCGCGAAGAACCGTCCCGGACTCCGGCCTCAAAAATCGCTAACCGGTGGCTGCTGAAAAAATATATATAAAAACACCAGCTACGATTGAAGTCGGTAGTCGAAGCGGTGTCACTTGCAAAAAACAAAACAAAACAAAAAACAACCAACTTCGGGCGTTTTCCCCGAAAACCCAACTCCAACCCTAACCCTAACCCTAACCCATAACCCTACCCACCTAGTTAAAATTAACAGTTTTATTACAAATTTGTGGGTTATGTTTTTTCTGGGTCACCTGTATACAGAAACAGGAAAAACAGAGCCCAATTTATTTATTTATTTTCCCATTAAACTAACCCTAAACCCCAACTCTAACCCTAACCCTAAACCCTAACCCTAACCCTAGTTTTTATTTCAAGTGACACCGCTTCGGCTACGGCTTTCAATCGTAGCTGGTGTTTTTTTTCAGCAGCCACTGGCTAGCAGTTTTTGAGACAGGAGGCCGGGACGGTTTTTCTATTGAGATTCACTGTATTTGTAAAATATTTCTGAAGATGCTAGACATACTGAATACTTTTTAGTATAGATAACATTTTGAGATTTTTTTGTCTTCTTGTACGGGACGCAGCTCCGTCGTTACGGACGTCTTGATGGCCTCAACGCATTCAAAATGGGGTCCCTTAATTAGCCCCTTCAGCTTGGGAAAAAGAAAAAATGATTTGTCATGCCATAACTATCGTCCCTTCCCGCGCACTTCCAAAGCTGAAGGGGATCAAGGGAACCGCTTTGAATGCGTTGATGCCATCAAGAGGTCTGTAATGACGGAGCTGAGTGGCATATGAGAAGAATCCTTCCAGCAGGGTAGAGAAGCATGAGAGAGAAGGATGGAAAATGCCTTAGATTCAAGAGGGAACTACTTTGGAGGAGAAAACATTTAGTTTATTATTTGGACTTTAAATGAATTGTTCGCGACAAAAGCCTCGTTACTTTTCAGACACATCTCGTATATACCCAGTACCTGCTTATAAACCTTTTTAGAACATTATTATCATCTATTATTATAGAGATTCTCTTCCGGTTTTTGTCTGTAACAAAAATTACGTCACTGCTTACGTCACATTACCCAAAATCGTCATAACAGAATAAATACACTCAAATTTGAACATGCAGCATTAGACAGTCCTCATTGTTTTTGAAAACAAGTTTTAATAAATACATTTTATTTTAATACATATTTAAAGTTTAAATTTCAAATTGTTTTATTTTTTAATCCTTTAATGAATTTAATGATTTTACTTACTTAGGGTACAAACTCGCTGACATTGAATTGTTTTACTCCCACCCCTCAGGCAAATATGTTTCAAAAATCTATTTTTACATCGCCCGGTGGGTGTTTTTTTAATTTTGTACTAGTTCTTCAAATTTACAATTCAAGGCAGAAGATAAACTTATGGTAAACATTCTATTAATTTCAATGTTTGGATATTTAAAACTATTCTTTTTAAACGCTAAAAGTACAAATTAGAAAGAAAAAAAATTATATAAAAATTCAGTGAAATATCTAAATAGATCTCCGCCTGTCGGCTGGGGCGTTAGAATGTACCGACTGCACCTCTACAGAGGGGTAAGACTCCCCCAATGGGGCCACCTGTTGGCCGTGGGTGGCGACCCGTGATGCTTAAGGATAGAGCCCAGGTGGATGAGCAGTTCATGACATGCAATACTCCACTTCGGCCTATCTTGGGCTAGACGGTCGGTCGGAGAGGCCTCCTCCGATCAATCGGCTGGTCACGTCAAGCCCTAGCACCTATATGATTTTCCCAACCCTATTGCCCTTATGGCAAGCCCCAACCCCTTTTTATCATATGGGTGCTAGAAGGCGGTGGCTGTGGGTCTACATGTCCTGGGAATGACGTTAAACTCTATCTGATGGTGAGGTTCCAGTTCTGGAGGTTTGTGGAATCACCATTGCTCCCTGGTCCACTCTGACCCGGAGTGGTAGTACCTGTTAGGGTCCCATCTATGGGTTAAATAGAAAAATGTATTTATAAAAAATTGTATTATCCATTAAGAATTGATTTATTTCAAAACCTTATCGGCATTAAATGACCCACTGAGGTTGATATGCCGTAAAACAAACGAAACCAAACCAAACTAAATAGATCTACATGTTAATAGTCCGTAAATATTCTATGAAAAAATGTCTTGATGTTATACAAAATAACATACACACAGTTTCAGAAATAAAAAAAATAAAGGAAAAAATGTTATTTTCATGTTAGCTCCATATATTAGTGCCTATGCATGTTACTGTCCGTTCCATTAATCACATGATCCAGTCGATAATATATATATATATATATATATATATATAATATATATATATATATAATGTATGTGTGTGTGTGTGTTCCCATTTCCATTCACACCTATTTCTCCCTGCAGAGGGTAAATCGAATGTTGTTGTTGTTGTTGTTGTTGTTGTTGTTGTTGTTCTTCTTCTTCTTCTTCTTCTTCTTCTTCTTCTTCTTCTTCTTCTTCTTTCTTCTTCCGTGCCAAATCATTTATCTCCCTTGCCCAAAGGAAAATATCCATTCACAAAGGAAAAATCATTTTTTTTTGAAAAAATCTGTAATTAGAATTAAATCGCTGATAAATTATTCGACATCGAATAATCCAGGCGTCCGCTTTAATTGAAGTTATTAAATTTCAAACCACAAATGTTGACCGCCAACCGAGAATGCCCGTGAGCTTTCGAGAGACAGGGTGTCGTGTGCAAAAATCTTGCTCACATATTAATCC
>CM042151.1:5721885-5766885 GCA_023376005.1 Doryteuthis pealeii
GGTAGACCTCTGAATAATGCCAATGAAGGAGTACTCCAGTTGTTGGTTGGTTGGATTTTATGGCAGCTCAGCCCGATGAGAACCTAACAGGTACTACCACTCCGGGTCAGGGTATACCTCAGAGTAATGCCGATGAAGGAGTACTCCACACTCCCCAGAGCTCCAGAATTAGAACCGCACCACTAGATGCAGTTTAATGTCATGCCCAGGACACTAAGTCCCTCAGCCACCAATTTCTAGCGCATATATGATAAGAAGGATTAGGAATTTACCATAAAGGCAATGCGACTGGGACAATGATATAGGTGCTAGGGCTTGTCGTTGATTGCAGGTGTCCTCTCTGATAGCCCGTAAAGCTTAAGAAAAGGGTTAAAGAGAAGTGTTGCATGTCATGGGACTGCTCAGCCACCAGGATTCCGCCCTTAAGCATCACAGGTCGCCACCTACAATCCATCCCACAGGACTGTTAAAGAGAAAGGGAAGAGAAAAAGAAATGCCTATTTAAAAGAGAAGAAAAAGAATAGGAGTAAAACAGATAGATAGATAGATAGTTAGATAGATAGATCAAATAGGAAAAATATAGAATGAGAGAGAAAATAAAAGAGAATTGGGGGGGGGGGGCAAAACGATAGAAACATAAGAGATGAAGGGAAGAATGAGAGAAAAGAGAAGGGGAGTGAGAAAGGAAAAGTCTATTTGAAAAATACAAGAAAATAAAAAGGATGAAAACACATAGATAGATGAAATATGAAAAATAAAAAAGTGAGAGGGAAGTCAAGAGAAAGAGAGGGACACAAAACAGTACAAAAAATAAGAAGAAGGGGAAGAGAGAGAGAGAGGAGAGAGAGAGAGAGAGAGAGAGAGAGACACGGGGTGGGGAAAAAGGAAGGAATTGAGAGAAAGAGAGGAGACACAAAACAGTACAAAAACGAAAAGGAACGGGAATAGAGAAAGAAGAGAGAGAGAGAGAGAGAGGAGAGAGAGAGAGAGAGAGAGAGAGAGAGAGAGAAAGGAGAGAGAGAGACAGACAGAGAGAGAGAGAGTGTGTTTGAAAGGGAGATAAAAAGGAGGGAGAAAGAGAATAAGTGAGGACATAAAACACCACAAAGATAAAAAGGAAAGGAAGAGAGAAAGAGAAGAGATAGATAGATAGATAGATAGAGAGAGAGAGAGAGAGAGAGAGAGAGAGAGAGAGAGAGAGAGAGAGAGAGAGAGAAAGGAGTTGAGAAAGAGAGGGGACACAAAACAGTACAAAGATAAAAAGGAAAGGGAAGAGGCAGAGAGAGAGAGAGAGAGAGAGAGAGAGGGAGAGAGAGAGAGAGAACGAAAAGAGAGAGAGAGGGGGGGGGAGAGGAGGGACCTAAGAGAAAGAGAAGGGACACAAACAGTACAAAGATAAAAATGAAAGGAGAGAGAGGAAGAGAAGAGAAGAGATAGATAGATAGATAGATAGATAGAGAGAGAGAGAGAGAGAGAGAGAGAGAAAAAGGGAGGAGTTAAGAGAAAAAGAGGGACACAAAACAGTACAAAGATAAGAAGGAAAGGGAAAAGAAAAAAGAAGAGAGAGAGAGAGAGAGAGAGAGAGAGAGAGAGAGAGGAGAGAGAGAGAGAGAGAGAGAGAGAGAGAGGTAAAATATATTTTGAAAAGTACATCGCAAGAACAAAAGAAAAACGAAAAAAAAAAAAAAAAATACAAATGGCTGCCCTTATTGTTAACACGAAGATATCAGTGCGAAAAGCTTCAGTTTAGAAATGTCTCTTTCATTTCCTCTACAAAGAAATAAAAAAAAACGACGAAACTTAAGATGGGAAGAGATACTGAAAGAATACAATAATTATGCCTGGCGTTTATTAGGCACATGACATTCATGCGTGGGTTCAAGCCTTTTTATTGGTAATCTGATCGTCTGATTGGGGGTAGCAATGGAGCGAATTGCAGTTTTCTTTTACTTATAAAATGTAGACAATTCGGTGGACGCCATATTCTTATTTGGTGCGTAGATTTTTATAATGAAATATTATCTCCCTTTTTTTTTAAAATTCCCTCGTTTTCCAGATTAATAAAATAAGTTGGTGATTAGTCGCCGAGTCAATGATATCTTTGTTTAAGGTGTCAGTGGTCGTTGTTTCAAGATCTGGTGTATGCATTTATCAAACCCCTTCGTATGAGCAGCCGCCCTGTCGGCTGGGGCGTTAGAATGAACCGACCGCACCTTTGCAGAGGGGTAAAATTCCCCCAAATGACTGCTATTTACACAGTAGCATTGCAACCAGCAAAGCCTTCATCAGATGATGACTCTGGGTTCAGGCATAGTTTCGGGGCAGAAGCATCATTACCACTAACCCAGAGCGCCCCAGCAGTATCTCAGTCAGAGAGGGTACACAAAACACCACAAAGATAAACAGGAAAGGGAAGAGAGAGAGAGAGAGAGAGAGAGAGAGAGAGAGAGAGGGGGGGGGGGATTTAAGGCCGTGGAAGGCGACCCGTGATGCTTAAGGACGGATTCTTGTTGGATGAGCAGTCCATGGCCTGTAACACTCCATTTGGAACCTTACTTAGGCTAGACGGTCAGTCGGAGAGGCCCCTCCGATCAATCGGCTGGTCACGTCAAACCCTAGCACCTATATGATTGCCTCAACCCTATTGCCCTTATAGCAAGCCTCAACCCATTTTATCATATGGGTGCTAGAAAGCGGTGGCTGCGGGTCTACATGTTCTGGGAATGACGTTAAACTCTATCTGATGGTGAGGTTCCAGTTTTGGGGGTTTGGGGAATGTGGAGCACACCTTCATCACCATTGCTCCCTGGTCCACTCTGACCCGGAGTGGTAGTACCTGTTAGAGTCCCATCTATGGGTTAAATAGAAAAATGTGTTGATAAAAAAATTGATTATCCATTAAGAATGACTTTATTTCAAAACTTTATCGGCATTACCACCGAAACCATGGTAGGGAAATCACTTTTCTACAACTATTAATGGGCCCATCAGCGAAAGTTGGAAAAATATGAAGACCTACGTGAACAATGCGTCGGAAACAGATGGATAACAGATGTATTTCCTATCGAAGTCGGATGTCGGGGATTTATTACCAACTCAACCTTGGCATTTCTGTCTAAACTTGGACTTTTTCCACCAGACAAGAGGAAATACATAAAAAAGACCCAGAAGAAAGCTCTAACCGCATCAGCGTGGATATGGCAATCTTACATTGTGATATCAAACCGACAAAGTCTGATGGTATCGTGAGATACTGCTGGGGCGCTCTGGGTTAGTGGTAATGATGCTTCGGCCCCGAAACCATGCCTGAACCTAGAGTCATCATCTGACGAAGGCTTTGTTGGTTGCAATGCTACTGTGTAAATAGCAGTCATTGTATGAAGATTATTTTTACAAGATATATTGAGCCCTTTTGGATTAACTACTTATGCTGCTAGAATGTTTACATGGTAGTAACCCTGTGATATATATATATATATATATATATATATATATATATATATATATATGTTTACCAACCACTCTGTGCGAGCAGGATGTGACACAAGGTCAATTTCTTAAGCGGAGTTCAACAGGTTTGAATTCAAAGTTTTTCTTCTCCTAGACCGGTTGACAAACCAATGCTAAAGAGCACAGTCTGCCCTACTATTTATCCATAGCTGGAGAGAGAGTAGGATTGATACCTTTCCCAAGGGTATTAGCACTAAGTGAAATGCAATTGCCACATACAGGATTTGAACTCGGGGCGACGAGTCCATTTCCCATGACTTTAACCATTACACCACGCGCTTATATATATATATATATTTTTTTTTGAGGATATGTGCTTAATTGAAGTCATACCTAATTTTGAAAATTAATTAGTTAATAATTAATGAGTCGAAATGTACATTCAGGGATTGACATTTCCTCGATTTGTTTAGCCTTACATTTGAACATATATGCCCACCTAAATTAATTAATTATTACCTAATTATTTTCAAAATTAGGTATGACTTCAATTAATCACATATCCTCCAAAAATTGTCGGCTAAAAGCCATATCAAATAAACACATTGTTTATTTACTTACTCTCATATATATATATATATATATATATATATATATATATGTGTGTGTGTGTGTGTGTGTGTGTATGTATGTGTGTGTGTGTGTATGTGTGTGTGTGTGTGTGTGTGTGTGTACTTGTTCAATTTCCAAAAGAGAACTTGTTGCCTGACAGTTTACAGAAGTCATGTCACCAGAATCCAGAAGCGAACTGCCTTTAAATCGACTTCAAATTGTGCAGGCGGCACTTAGCTTCTGTCATCTCATCACCACCCCTCCCACCACCGCTGCAATCCTACCCCTTCCCCGGTGTCTGCCGGTGAAAATTACCTTCACTGTGAAGAGTTCCCTTTATGCATAATTTCCGCTTCCTCCAGTCAGCTGGAAGCGCGCGGACTGACTGCCTTTGTGCGCTGAGTGATGAGAAAGATGGCGGCTGCGACAGGTGGAACACTGTACCCAATGTAACTCTCTCTCTCCCTCTCTCTCTCCTCTCTCTCCTTCTCTCTCTCTCTCACTCTCTCTTGTCAGCCTTTACTCACACCACTGCTCCTGTCGTCTTAACTACTACAAATACAACTGGTAATGTTGATTGTGAAGGTGCTTGGTAATATTAATGTTATTTCGTTGTGGTTGAGGGTAATGGAGGAATACGGGATAACGGATCACGTGACCACAAGTGGATCTGAGTATGTTTATCTAGGTTTGGTTAAAGGTTCCGAAGGAAGAATTTAGAAAAAAAAAAAAAAAGAAAAAAAAAAAAAAAAAAAAAAGAAAATAAAAGTAAAGAAAAAGAAGAAGAAGAAGAAAACACGGAAAGTAGAAAGAAGAAAGCGAAAGTGTTTTTGTTTTTGTTTAATGGCATATCAACTCTCGTGGGTTATTTAATGCCAAAAGTAACAGAACAACAGAGGTACTATTTAACCCATAACTTGGGGCATTCAATTTTCCCAAGGGTCATTCAATGCCAAAAGAAGATAGAAGAATCCAAATATTCTTCCGCCAGGTAAGGGTAAATAGTAGGTCAGGCTGGTCTCTTTAATATCTACTAGGCAACCAGTCTAGAAGAAGGAAAAACCTGACAATTATTGCCATCAAGTGCTTCTATCAATTTTCACATCAGCCCGATCATGATTGTCTGGTTTATCAACTTCACGTTCATAGACTTTCTCAATTAAATCAATATTTAATATACATAATCTTATTATAATGGAGATTGTGTGTTTTTCTGTCTGTAACCGAAACTATATTAATACTCAAGTCACAATTCCCTTAATTATTTACGTCAAATTCTCCATGATTTCATTCTTTTAAACCTTCAGTTATTAATAAAAATTGTTTTACATTATTAATACTGTTGACCATATCTACGTACTAATAACATGCAATTGTATTTATATATACAAAAAATAGCAGTTTACAGTTTGAACGAGAAGGCTAATTTGCATATTGATATTTAAAATTTTATTTTAATAAATACGTGCTTGGTATTATTGATTTCTAATTGTTTGGTTTTATCTTAAGAAATATAAACAAAAATCTCGTGGATAAATCTTAAAAGAAATTTATTTACAAGAAGAAATAACTGTAATATTATCCTTTACTTCCCATTTTAACTAAATAGTTAAATTAGGAAAATTTACCAATGAAAGAGGGGAGTAATGGAAAATGATGGAATAGTTAGTTTCAAAGTTGTTCTATTTTTCGATTATACCCCCTCTGTTCCAAATCATTTTATCTGCATTCTTAGTCAGTTTCATTAGCCTTTCTAATTTAATACAATATTTTATTACATTAAAACTTAAATACTTGCACCCAGAGGGTGCATATATTTGCTAGTATACATAATATACAATAATATACATGAATTTAATGAGAATTATTTCTGCCAGTTTATAAAACCAAACCAAACAAAAAGATTTACCCACAAACTATTTGGAGTTAATGAAAACTATATCTACCAATTTGTTTATACACATGAAGTTAATGAAAAATCTAACATAAAATAATTTCTACTAATATATTTATATACATTGAGTTAATGAAAATTATTTCTACAAGTTTATAAAAACCAAATCAAAACAAAAATATTTATCAACAATCTATTCACTCTCAAATCATATATACAAAAAGATGGGATTTGGCATTGGGTGGCCCACAACAGTTTGATATGCCATTAAACAAAATAACCAACCAGCTAGCCAACAATTCTAATTCATCAACTATTTTTTTTGTTCCTCTCTAATTTTTAAATTAAATCAAGTTTGGAAATTATAGAGGAAGCAATATTATTTTCAAGGGGAACAGCCTGATTTTCAAATGGAATATCATTTTTTTAAAATTTTCACTCAGATTTCTTAACGCATTGTACGCTATTATAGAACCAAAATGTTTAAGATTAAATTGCAGTTAAGAGAACACAACATGTATCTTCTATTAATAATGGAGATTAGCTTCCGGTTTTTGTCTGTAACAAAAATTACCTTCTTAATATAAATAAATAATAATATACTTAACAATGCTTCAACCAGATTATCAAATATTATTTTTAACAATTTTTAAACACATTTTTTAATCTAGTTAACCTATAAATGGTACACCAATATGTACTACCACTCCGGGTCAGAGTGAACTTGGGGGTAATGGCAATAAAGGAGTAATCCACGTTCCCCAGAACTCCAGAATTGGAATTTCCCCATTAGATGTAGTTTAACGTTATACCCAGGATACTAGGATCTTCAGGCACCGCCTTCTAGCACATGTAGGATAAAAAGGATTGGGGGGTTGCCATAAGGGCAACAAGGTCGGGACAAACATATAGGTGCTATGGCTCGGCGTTACCAGTCGATTGATCGAAAGGGTCCTCTCCGACCGACCGTCTAGATTAGGTAAGGGCCAAAGTGGAGTGTTGCACGTCATGGACTGCTATAACTGGGTTTTTATGTTGATGATGATAGAAACAAAATTTTGAAAACTTGCCACAAAATTTAAGATTAAGAATATCTACTAATAATGGAGATTCGCTTCCGGTTTTTGTCTGTAACAAAAACTACGTCACTGCTTACGTCACATTACCCAAAATCGTCATGACATAGAATAAATACACTCAAAATTTGAACATGCAACATTACACAGTCCTCATTGTTTTTTAAAACAAGTTTTAATAAATACATGACTGGTATTATATATCTCTATATAGTTTATTTTATTTTAATATATATCTAAAGTTTACATTTCAAATTGTTTTATTTTTTAATCCTTTAAAGAATTTGATGATTTAACTTACTTAGAGTACAAACACGTTGGCATTGAATTTTTTTACTCGCGCCCCTCAGGCAATATGTTTCAAAAATCTATTTTTACATCGCCCGGAGAGCGTTTTTTATTTTGTACTAGTATTTTTAATAAATTTATTATTTTTAATAAAAACTGCACTATTTAACCCATAGCTTGGTGGTTCATTCAATTGATGATTAATTTTAAAGGCATATCAATCCGTCTAGAGTCATTTTATGCCTAGAGGTTAGGAACCTGCATTAATTGCACATTTATATTCATATTTTTTAGTATTTATTTCTTAAGAGTTTTTTTTGTATGATATCAAGTATTCCTATCTAATTCAAAAATTTACACTCAGCTGTACGGTTTAAAACTATATAGCTGCTATTAAATTAAAAAGAAAATGGCCGAATCTTTTATTTGGGATGTGGTGTAGTTTATTCCACAGAATTGTACCGTTGCCTTCAAGGCTAGGTGCTGTTGTTCAACTCAGTGTGATTGACGTGTGTATACCCTAAGGTCAAGCTGGAACCTCACCATCAGATAGAGTTTAACGTCATTCCCAGGACATGTAGACCCTCAGCCACCGCCTTCTAGCAGCCATATAAAGGATTGGGGGTTGCCATAAGAGCAATAGGGTTGGAACAATTATATTGGTGCTGGGGCTTGACCTGACCAGCCATTTTATAAGAGGGGGCCTCTCCGACCGCCCGTCTAGCCTAAATAAGGGCCAAAGTGGAGTGTTGCATGTCAAGGACACCAGGAATTTATACATATCGTGTATTTATATTTATACATTTTAGTAATTGGTTTTAACAATGTGTTAGCATTTTTGGGGATTATGTTGTATGGTATTGATTTGTTTCATGTCTATATTCTATGGTATGATTTTATTTCCCTCAAAAAAGAGAGAATATCCTCCATGTTGATATTTTCAAATAGATCTTTCATATTTTTTGTTTTAAAATAACGGTTTCTGATGTGAGCAGAAAACCTGCATTCCATGAATAAGTGTTTAACTTATTGTTATTTGTACAACGTTTCGGCCGATATGCCCTCCGGCCTTCTTCGGGTATTTCTTGTCGGACTCGGGAACCTTCTCGAACTCGGGAACCTTCTTTTCGAACTCGGGAACTTTCTTGTCGTAATCGGGAGCCATCACGGAACTTTGAACCTAACCCTTTAATCAGTCCATGGGGTATCCTGTTCCCGAGTCCGAGAAGGTTCCCGAGTCCGACAAGAAATACCTGAAGAAGGCCGGAGGGCATATCGTCCGAAACGTTGTACAAATAACAATGAAAATGGGGAATATAGTCCGAATAACGCAGATAATACTAATAAAGAAAGTAGTGCAGTTGTACAGTAGCACTGACACGCCCGCCCTGTCGGTGGGGCGTTAGAATGCACCGACTGCACCTCTGCAGAGGGTAAAATTTCCCCAAATAGGCGTGGGTGGCGACCCGTGATGCTTAAGGACGGAGTCTTGCTGGATAAGCAGTCCATGATTGCTCTTATGGCAAGCCCCAATCCTTCTTATCATATGGCTGCTAGAATTGCTCCCTGGTCCACTCTGACCGGACTGGTAGTACCTATTAGGGTCCCATCTATGGGTTGAATAGAAAAACATGAGTTTATAAACAAAATTGTATTAGGCATTAAGAATGAATTTATTTCACAACTTTGTCGGCATTAAATGACCCACTGAGGTTGATATGCCGTAAAACAAACCAAACCAAACCAAACTGATACGGCTACAGTTTGGGATAATTTTCGCTTTATCTTATCAGAGAGATCAGATTTCCATATGATTGACAATCTGTCTATAGTGTGAGAATACCTTTCTGCACTCTTCACCTTCGTTGCAGAATGTCTAAACCCAAACCTTGTGATATTCTGTGCTGGCCGATTTGTAAGGGCACGAGTCAGAGACATGTTCACAAGGATTAAAAACAAAACAAAAAAAAGTTCAAATCCTGATGTGGTAATTGCGTTTCACTTCGCGCTAATACCCTTGGGAAAGGTATGAATCCTACTCTCCCTCCAGCTATAGATAAATAGTAGGGTAGACTGGGCTCTTTAACATTGGTTTGTCAACCGGTCTAGGAGAATTCAAACCTATTGAACTCCGCTTAAGAAATTGACCTTGTATCACATCCTGCTCGTGCAGAGGGGTTGATAAATATATTATATATATATATATATATATATATATATATATATATATATCACAGGGTTACTACCATGTAAACATTCCAGCAGCATAAGTAGTTAATCCAAAAGGGCTCAATATATCTTGTAAAAATAATCTTCATAAATGACTGCGATTTACACAGTAGCATTGCAACCAACAAAGCCTTCATCAGATGATGACTCTGGGTTCAGGCATGGTTTCAGGGCTGAAGCATCATTACCACTAACCCAGAGCGCCCGAGCAGTATCTCAGAATACCACCAGCTATGATAAATAGTAGGGTAGACTGGGCTCTTTAACCTTGGTTAGGCGACCGGTCTAGGAGAAGGAAAACTCAGAATTCAAACATGTTGAACTTCACTTTAGAAATTGACCTTGTGTCACATCCTGCACGTGCGGAGGGGCTGGTATATATATATATATATATATAAGTTAAAAGAAAGAAAATGAATCCGACAATATGAGTATGAAAAGGTGGAATGAAAACATCACACAATGCTGTTAAAGAAGAAAACAATTTATAATATAATCATAGCTGATACTGATCAATATTACGATTTTACAAAATTGTTTCGTCTTGTTGCCAACATCTCAAAAAATCCGCTACATTTGGATGACAAAAGGTATACATAGAGACATGACCGACATATATATGGCGCGAATGCCCACATTGGTGAATATTGTAACGACTTTCGTTCTATTTTGCAGTATTAAGGTTTTTTGTTTTGTAAACTGATTTGACATTCCTCCCCTAAACAACCACGGAGTGAATGAGCTCTGATGATGATTTTTGTAAAATCGAAATATTGATCAGTATCAGCTATGATTATATTATAAATTGTTTTCTTCTTTAACAGCATTGTGTGATGTTTTCATTCCACCTTTTCATACTCATATATATATATATATATATATATATATATATATATATATATATATATATATATATATATATATATATATATATATATATATTATAATATATATATAATATATATAGTATCATTGACAAGGTTAATTTCGCAGGATTGTTCGCTATGTACCGGCGGCCGAACGGATATGTCTCTGACTATGCCTGTGAAGTCCCGGTTTCGATTCCTGTCGGAGGAGTCGTTAGTATACATCGCTGAAGAGACTTAATAAAGTCGAAACAGTCTGTACGGTGTTCTGCAAGCGAGCCATCCTTTGCGGGATTTACTTGTCAAGATTATTTTTATAATTATCGAATTTTATGCGATACATGCATTTTAATTGCCTTCAAGCAAATATATATATATATATTATATATATATATATATATATATATATATATATATATATATATATATAGGGACAGTACGAATTCTAATGACTCTCTCACCACCCGTGAGAGAGTCATTAGAATTCGTGCTGTTAACGCTACATGCGGATGATAATTGCGGGGGAGGGGGTTCTGATAATTTTCCTTTGTGATGCCTATCTTCATAGTTAATGATCGCTTAACTTTAATAAAATACAATACGTACACAAAACAATTTCGTGTAGGTATATGTGAACACGGAACAATGCTGCTTTCAATAAGGATATGGCCTGACGAGAAACCATGATATGCTCGAAGCGTTAACTTAAAAAGAGATTGTCGATACACAAAAGTTTAAAAAGAAGGGAACATAACAGATAAATAAATAAATTCAAATAAAAAGAAATGAACAAGGTAAAAAAAAAACTGTTTAAAATAATGAAAGCGGATTCGCCTAGGGTTCTGACAAAGTCTTCAATGAGATGTCGATGTTATCTGATTGGCTTGAAGGGGGACGCCCACGAACACACCCTCAACATAGACACACATGCCAACACTTTGCATAAACGATCTTGGTTACGCGTGTATATCTATTCCAATTGGTGACACATTTCACTGTTCAACAGAGACTTGCACATTACCCACTCTACGACGTGCAAACCTATGCAAATATACGCATGCATATGCACATGCATATATTTATAAGCACTCATATAAAGAATGCACAGATAACCAGGATACTTTTGTCTTCCATCATCATCGTCATCATCATGTCGTGCAATTAGCACGACTATTCATGACTATCTCTCGCCAACCTTCTCTATCATTCATTGTCCCGGGGAGGTCCTCAGTGCAGCATCCAGTATCCTCGCAGAGTTGGTCAATGTAGGTTGTTGGTTAAGGTTAAGCACGTCTGTGGGGATTTAAATAAAATAAAATCAAAATTAAATAAATAGATAAAAAGTTCTGAGCGTCTGGACTCTAGCGTCCAGACTTAACGGTCTAATCAATAAAGTCTTCAATCTATACTTCGAAACTTGTGTCTTGTTATTTCTCTTCATCCCATCATACCATATTCCCTATACGTCCATGTGTTGGCTCCCATAGGAGAACGTCGCTTATGAGCTTGTCCTTGCTTCTCCAGCATTGCCCAGCATGCCTAGTCTGTCGGATGGTTTGTGAGATTGGGGGGGGGTAGGTGACCATACAGCTGCTTCCTTGTGGGGTGCTGCTTCCACGACTGGTTCAAGACCGCATGCAGCATTCTTGTGCAGCTCACATCTAGCTTATTCTCAAGGCGCCTCGTTAGGGTCCGAGTGGTGCAGCCATACAAAAGTACTGATATAACCACAGCCCTGGAAGAATTGTCGCTTAGACGATTACAAATATGTGCAAACACAATGGTGCACTTAACGTAACGGTTATCGTCGTATGAGATGTAATCGGTGAGTCGAGTTCAAATTCTGGATGAGGCTGATTGCGTTTGACTTCTCGCTAATACCCATAGGAAAGGTATGAATCCATCAACTCTCTATCCATCTATAGGTAAATAGTAAACGAAATAAAATAAGAACGAATATAAAAATATTACACTTATTTTGATTATATTTTAATTGATTTATACATATAAATCTGTTGTGAGGTTTTAAGGGGTCAAATAAGAACAAAACGACGGGTAACAAAATGTAAAAAAATGTATTTACAGAAAGTAGACAAATGCAATAGAGAGATGTGGAAATTACGTCCGACGAACAGAGTTATTGGCACTCGCATTGGCTTACTGCTAAGCCACAATTATCCCTGTTATTTATAGTAACCTGTCGGCGCATTCCATTAGTCTTATAGGGTGTATCACCTATAACAAAATCATTAGTAGGATTGATTTTAATACGTTGGATAATAAGTTAGTATAGTCGTCGGGGTAGCCTAAAGTCGGTATCAGCCAATCAGCGAGGGAGTCTATCCCCTTTTCACTAGCGCTAGACCAAGGAGATTGTTTTTGCATCTGACTTACTTAGATCAGCTCCTTACTTTACCGCACAGATCCATGTACTACTCATGCGCTGAGTCAGCGAGGGCCGGTATCGAACTAGGAACCTTGTGGTTTTTTAGTCAAACACTCTACCGACCGAGCTGACCCGTTTGTATCATAAGTAAGTATAATCATCAAGTTTATTAAAGAAGTAAAAAAAGGAAATAAATAAAACAATTTGAAATGGAAACTTAGTTATGTCCCCCTCAAATAAAATGTTGCGTGCATCGATTAATTTAATAATCATTTTGAATATTTTACACATAAATTTTACACAAAATCGTAGGTTAGGATGGCACAAAGATTGTCTGCTCGCGGCAGATTAAAAAAAAAACGAATGAAATTAAATCTATTATTACTGTTGCATACGCTCTTCATTACTTCTTTACTTACTTCTTTCTTACTCTATTCTTCTGTCCGTCTTTGGAATCTTATAACATCTTGTCTTGGTCTGGAATCTTCTAAGGTCTTCTAAGGTCTCTTGGGGACTTCGGGTCTGGTCTTCTATTTATCAGAAGCCCTGTGTCATTGTCAGTTTTTAGAGGTAATAACACAAGTCTCCGATTTGCTTTGATCTTACTTTTTTTAAATCCCCAACACCAGACATCTGCGCAGAGTGAGTCGGAGCGTGTATAACACGACTCACCACCGTCGTGGTTTCTCGCCGACTGACTAAAATCTATTTCTAATCTAAACCGGAAGAGGGTCTCCACCGATTCTCACGGTTCCAACGAAAGGTTAGGACTGAGGTTAAACCTTGTCACTCATCCTTCAAGGCCGTGGGCTGTAACTTATAACAGCCATTTTCATTTCTACACTATTGCACATAAATATTAGGTATCTAATAATTATGTAACACATCATTAAAAAAAAAGAAAAATATCATTACATATGCAGTTTATTTTGAATACATTTAAAACGATTTGTTTTGGTCAATTTCGATCTCGATCCGCCATTTTGTCTGTTTTTCTATGGTTTCAAGGGCTAGTTTACAAATTTAATGTAACATTCGCGATTGCAAAAAAATTTACCAAAAATCAGGGAATTATCCGATTTTAATTAAATTTTCAGTATTGATTTATCAATGAATGAATTTTATAATGCATCAGTTATTTTATTTCAAAACTTTAATTAAATAGTTTTGCTATGAAAAATGAATATATAAAATTCATTTAAAATCTGAAAAGCCTGATGTTAAGTTTAAAATGTTATATTTTTAGTTTCTAGAAATAAATATCTATTTAATGCAAACCTTATTTTAGACACAAAAAATAATAAGTTTTGAAGAAAATCTCTATTGAAAATTTAGGCCCCTCTCTTTTTAAGCAGAAAAAACATCGATGTATAATTTTTCTTTTATAAGATAACAGCCAATTAAATAATTATCGAAATGAGTAAAAAATACATTTTTTTATCTATGTTTTTTTTTTTTACATTTTATTTTCGGATTTTCGGTACTTATTTTCTCATAGAAAAGCCACCGTAATTTTTTTTAAAAGGCTGATTGCGTTTCACTTCACGCTAATACCCCTGGGAAAGGTATGAATCCATCAACCGTCTATCCATCTATAGGTAAATAGTTGGTCAGACTAGGCTCTTTAACCTTGGAAATGATTTTTATAAGAATTAACAAAAAATATGTGTCATACGGGTGTAATTATTTAAGTTTTAATGTAGTGAAATATATTAAATTAGAAAGACTAACGAAATAAAATAAGAACGAATATAAAAAGATTACTTATTTTGATTATATTTTAATTGGTTTATACATATAAATTATTGATAGGATTGATTTTAATACATTGGAGATTAAAACAATAACACCAAGTAATTATCTATTAAATCCCATTTCGTTAAAACCATTATGCAAATTTACTACACCATTTATCATGTAAACCGTTATATCTTAATGATATATAAGACACATTGCAGGATTTTAAACGTACTAATAACATGGGCAAATTTGAGGCAAATCTAACGCAGATTTTCATAGAGACATCGTTAATAAATAAGATTTATTCTATGTATTATTGATTTTGACTATAAATTGAATACACATTGATAAACTTACACAATTCCTGATGGTATTATTACGTAAGCAGTGACGAAGTTTCGGTTACAGACATACAGACACCCAACGTCCATTATAATAAGATATTTTATTAAAATACTTTTCATCAGAATATGTTTCTTTAAAAATGCTTTTACTTCTTTAACTGTTTTTTTTTAATAACAAAGGAAAGTTGAAATACCTGTTTTCAATATTTAAGTATCGGATATTAGAAAACCATTTGAAGTACCTGCTTGATTATTGAGTTTTACGGCATTGGTCCTTTTAGGCCGAAATTCTATTTAGTATTATCTGCGTTATTCGGACTATTGTCCCCATCTTCATTGTTATTTGTACAACGTTTCGGCCGATATGCCCTCCGGCCTTCTTCAGGTATTTCTTGTCGGACTCGGGAACCTTCTCGGACTCGTGGACCTTCTTTTCGAACTTGGGAACTTTCTTGTCGTAATCGGGAGCCATCATTACTATTTTTTGTTACTTGTGTGAACGTTTGTTAATAGTGTTTTCAGACTTTTTTTTAATAGAAATTATTTCCTTTTCCTTTTAGAAGTCCGTCACAGACGACGCTAACGTTAATCCATGTCGTTCATCAGTTTTGGACCCTCTGGTGGCTAGTTAGTCCAATTTTGGACTTGCAGATGTGGTCACACACATTGCAAGGGAAATTCCCATCTGCATTTGGTGGTCCATGACGACGAAGACATCGCCGTTCCTCATAAAAATAGCCTTTTTGCTTTTAATACCTAGATGCATAAAGATATTATCAATGTGGCTTAACTTCAGGGTGGCCTTAAACTTTACAGCCCAATTTTTTGTATCCGTAAAATGGACAACCACTCACCCATTTACCTATGCCTGGGATTTAACACATTCTATTTTTATTTATTTATTATTTTTTTCTGACCATGTTCTCCCTCAATCATAGTATCACAATAGCAGACCATGTATTTCCCTATATTTGAGATTCTTTATCGTGCCACAACTAGTGTACTGTTGTAGCAAGATGGGAATATCCTGAGTTTTGCGAGAACTACTATTAGAAAAGAGAAGAAAAAGAAATAAGAGATAGTAAAGGTTTTTAAAAAAAGTGATGAGCACAAAACGGTTGTCGTGAGTTTGACCGGGGTGTGACCCCCCGAATGGGGAAATGAAAGCTAACCGGAAGTTTCGGGTGTTGACCGGAACCGGAAGTCACGTGGTGACGTGGAACGACGAAGAAAAAGACCCGGCCTCTTTTTGCTTTCCGAGGCCTAGGGGAACGGACCGGACCTCTGGTCCCTGTTGTGGAATCACAGTAATTTAGTAGTGTCCTTTCTCTCTTTCTCTCTGCCTTTCCTCCTCTCCAACACAGCCCACGAGACTAGCCCTGAAAATAAAAGCTAAGCAACCTGTGACGATATATTTCTCGCGTTGTACTTTTTTTATCGACAAGATGACCGCCACGTGCCGAACACCTTTTTAGTGTCGTGAATTTGGAGGCACGTTGACAAGACCCGCTATACAACATATATCGCCACCGCCACGTTACAACTGTGAAGCTTCCGTAGGTGTGCCGTGAGTGTTGAGCACGGTTGATCATCCTCTTATATTTTTATTCTCTTACTTGAAGAGTATTTTTTGTTTTAATTAAATATTTTTTGTTTTAATTATGCTACACTTGTAGCACGTTTTCACTATTCCTTTTCTGTTAAAATTTAAATGATAAAATAATTATATGTTTATATACTGATTGTGTACCTTGATCAATTCATTGCCAAGCTCAGTATGCCATGAGATGAAAAAGGTTGGAAAACTCTGATCTAGATATTGAGCCGCTCAGCTTCTGTGCGGCACGTGTCACGCCAACCTGTATGTTGGTGGCCAGATCTTCCAAGCTTGAAGGTGTGATGCCGCATTTCTTCAGCGTCGTCTTAATATGGTCTTTGAACCGCTTTGCGAGGCCTCTTGTCCTTCGCGTGCACTCTGAGAGTTCACCATAAAGTATTTAACGGGGAGTCTGTCTACTGGCATGCGGATAGTGGGACCCAACCACAGCAGTTGGCGTTGCGATAGGATGGTCTCAATTGGGTCAATGCGGGCTCTGCTTCGAATTTCTGAGTGGGGGATTTTGTGCCACCACTTTACGCCCAGTATGCATTGGAGGCAGTTGGTATGGAATGCCTCCAGTTTCTTCAGGTGTCTGCGATACAATTCCTATGACTTGCCTTTTTATCTACTGGTTGACGGTGTTACATAGGATAGCCCATTCATTACTTTTATGTGTGAGTCTTATGGTCCACTTCTGAAATTAGTAGGCCAATTAACATACCTAGGTAGTAATATCTCATCTACAGAAACCAATGTCAACACCTTTAATTCTTGAATTATTTTTTCAATGGGTAGGAAGGTTTTTGTTAGCTCTCTTATTTCGCAAGCTTTTAAGTTTGAACCTCAAATCACTACTTTCTTCTGTTTGCTTAGTAAATAATACAAATGGCTAAATCCAGATGTCACTATATATATTTACCAACCCCTTTGGGGGAGCAGGATGTGACACAAGGTAAATTTCTTAAGCCGAGTTCAACAGGTTTGAATTCAGATTTTTTATTTCTCCTAGACCGGTTGCCTAACCAAAGTTAAAGAGCTCAGTCGGCCCTACTATTTATCCTTAGCTAACCAAGGTTAAAGAGTCCAGTCAACCCTACTATTTATCCATGGAGAGAGAGAGAGAGAGAGAGAGAGAGAGAGAGAGAGAGAGAGAGAGAGAGAGAGAGAGAAGGATTCATACCTTTCACAAGGGTATCAGCGCTAAGTGAAATGCAATTCCCACATACAGGATTTGAACTCGGAGCGACGAGTCCATTTCACATGACTTTAACCATTACACCACGCGCTTTCATAAGTTATCGCTTCAAGCAGGTTCACCTCACGACATCCTGTATCCGCATAGAGTTAATCAATGTAAGTCTTTTCTGGTCGGCCCACTTTGGTGTGTCCATGTGTAGGTGTCCACTGGAGAATGTTACTTATAATTTCGTCCTTACTTTTCCAGCAGTTTCCAGCGTTCGTCTTACTAGGGTGATTTATGTGATATGCGGTAAGTGGTCGTACAGCTCCTTTTTATTGGGTGCTGTCTCCAGGATTTGTCCAGGACAACACGCAGCCACACTGTGTAGTTTTACTCAAGATGGGTGAATCTTCACACAGGATGGCAAGACTTTGAAATTGATAGACCAGTTCACTTACTTGGGTAGTAATATCTCATCCACAGATAAACAATCTCAATATTACGCATAGGGAAAGACATGGTCTGCTATTGTGATACTATGATTGAGGGAGAATATGTCCAGAAAAAATAAATAAAAATATAATGGGTTAAAGCCCAGGCATAAGTAAATGGGTGGTTGTCTATTTTACGGACACAAAAGATTGGGCCTTGAAGTTTAAGGACACCCTGAAGTGAAGCCACTTATCTTTATGCATCTAGGTATTAAAAGCAAAAAGGCTATTTTTATGAGAAAATCTCTTGTGAAGAAATTAATGGTCGAAATATTGAAGACATGAAATCTGATCTCAAGAGTAAGTGTTTTAATTTTAAGAGAAACCATAGTCAGGAAGTCTGAACTGAATTTAAGTGCCGAACATCTGGGTGGTCTGGCCGTAGCGGGGTGTGGGGTAGAATTTTACATAAATTCAGCTGAGCTCCAGCCCTTTAGACAGTTCGACTCGGTCCGGTTAGATGATAGGGAAAGACATGGTCTGCTATAGACAGATTGTCAATCATATGGAAATCTGATCCTCTGATAAGATGAAGTGAAAATTATTCCAAACTGTAGCCGTATCAGTTTGGTTTGGTTTGGTTTGGTTTGCTTTACGGCATATCAACCTCGGTGGGTCATTTAATGCTGACAAAGTTGTGAAATAAATTCATTCTTAATGCATAATTCAATTTTGTTTATAAACTCATGGTTTTCTATTTAACCCATAGATGAGACCTTAACTGGTACTACCACTCCAGGTCAGAGTGGACCAGGGAGCAATGGTGATGAAGGGGTGCTCCACATTCACCAAACCTCCAGAACTGGAACCTCACCATCAGATAGAGTTTAACGTAATTTACAGGACATGTAGACCCTCAGCCACCGCCTTCTAGCATCCATATGATAAGAAGGAATGGTGGTTGCCATAAGGGCAATAGGGTTGGGGCAATCATATAGGTGCTAGGGCTTGACGTGGCCAGCCGATTGATCGGAGGGGGCCTCTCCGATCGCCCGTCTAGCCTAAGTAAGTTTCTAAGTGGAGTGTTGCAGGTCATGGACTGCTTATCCACCAAGACTCCGTCCTTAAACTGTACAACTGCCTCCGTAATGATTTCAGATATCACCATATACTAACTTGCAAGAGGCCAGTAAAACGGGCTCAGTTCCCGCACAAACCTTGGAATATTTTGTTATTTTTTCTTCTCTTTTATCCAGTAATAACCAGTTCCTTTAAATGTATACATACACTTCGCTTTAAGTGTCAAGAAAACCTTTACATTTGTGGTTTCCACTTTAACATCAAATGGAGAAATGATCCATTCAGAAATGTCCACGTTTAGAAGATCCTCGTATCAATCTTTTAAAGTCGTCTGGTAAATTCCTAATGCTGTTTATATACAGATTAACTAGCCGTTATCCAGATATATATATAGCTATATACAAAAAGAACATGTATACAAATACCATATATATATACGTATATATAGCTATATACAAAAAAACAATGTATACAAATACCATATATTACAACTCTTAGGTATGTATATATATACATATACACATCAAATACAACCATGTACATAGGCACCCACGCGAACACGAACACACTGAGTCGCCCCAAAGTAGACTTGTGTATATTTAACAACCCTCTGCACGAGTAGGATGTGACACATCAATATCCAAAGAGAGAGAGAGAGAGAGAGAGGAGAGAGAGAGAGAGAGAGAGAGAGAGAGAGAGAGAGAGATTATGAGTAATATCCAATGAGAGAGAGAGAAATGGTAACATAAACAGAGGGAGAGCAACGGTAATATCATAAGAGGGAGAGTAGTATTTACAAACTCCTCCGCACAAGCAGGATGTGACACAAGGTCAGTTTTTAAGCGAAGTTTAACAGGTTTGAGAGAGAGAGAGAGAGAGAGAGAGAGGAGAGAGAGAGAGAGAGAGAGAGGGGAGTGAGAAAGAGAGGGGAAAACAAAACAGTTCAAATATAAGAAAGAAATGGAAGAGGGACAGAGAAGAGAAAGAGGGGGAAAAAGAAGTTAAGAGTCAGAGAGGGGACAAAACACCACAAAGATAAACAGGAAAGGGAAGAGAGAAAGAGAAGAGATAGATAGATAGATAGATAGATAGAGAGAGAGAGAGAGAGAGAGAGAGAGAAGAGAAAGAGTTTGAGAGGGAGATAAAAAGGGGGAGAAAGAGAAAGAGTGAGGATATAAAACACCACAATGATAAAAAGGAAGGGAAGAAAGAAAGAGAAGAGATAGATAGATAGATAGACAGATAGATAATAGATAGATAGATAAAGAGAGATGGAGAGAGATGGAGAAAAAGGAAGGAGTTAAGAGAAAGAGAGGGGACACAAAACAGTACAAAGATAAGAAGGAAAGGGAAAAGAGAAAGAAGAGAGAGAGAGAGAGAGAGAGAGAGAAGAGAGAGAGAGAGAGAGAGAGAGAGAAGAAAAAATAAGAAAGAAAGAAAGAGAGAGAGAGAGAGAGTGGGTGTGTGTGTGTGTGTGTGTGTGGAGAGAGAGAGAGAGAGAGAGAGAGAGAGAGAGAGAGAGAGAGAGATTATGAGTAATATCCAATCAGAGAGAGAGAAAGGGTACATCAACAGTGGGAGAGTAACGGTAATATCAGGGAGAGTAGTATTTACAAACTCCTCCGCACAAGCAGGATGTGACACAAGGTCAGTTTTTAAGCGAAGTTTAACAGGTTTGAATTCAAATTTCCTTCTAGACTGGTTGCCATACAAAGGTTAAAAGTTTCAGACTGCACTGCTATCTACCCATAGCTGGAGAGAGAGAGACAGAGACAGAGTCAGAGAGAGGGACACACACACACACACACACACACACACACTCATGTATATATATAATAAATAAGTTAATCCACAGACACATGTTTCGAGGTTTCACCTCTCATCAGTGTGGCTACACTTTAACAGCTACCTCTAGCCGGGATCGAAATCTGACTGAATTTTCGTCTGCCAAGTCTTTTACCCATACGGCCATTAGCGACTGTCAAATTTAGGATAATATTTAATTAATACATTTCTAAGCGGAAATGAATTTACGAGAGTCCCCTAACTTTGTAAACAAAGTGAGGGTTAGCTATACGCCAGACGGTGAATTTAATATTAAATCCCTATTTAGAGAACTCAACCAAGTGGGAGTATATATAATAAATAAGTTAATCCACAGACACGTGTTTCCAGGTTTCACCTCTCATCAGTGTGGCTACACTTTAACAGCTACCTCTAGCCGGGATCGAGAGCGAGAAAATAATATTCAAAGAGGGAGAATTACGGTAATATCCCAAGAGGGAGTGTAGTATTTACCAACTCCTCTGTACGAGTAGGATGTGACACGATGCCAGTTTTTAAGCAGAGTTTAACAGGTTTGAATTCAGATTTCCTTCTTCTAAACTGGTTGCCATACTAAGGTTAAACATTTCATCCGGCTCATTTACTCATAGCTGGAGAGAGAATAGTTGGATTCATACCTTTCAGAAGATTCATACCTTTCCGAAGATTCATACCTATCCGGAGAAACATCTCTACAATGGCTGGCAAGCCTCTGAAATTAGTAGACCAATTGACATACCTAGGTAGTAATATCTCATCTACAGAAACCAATGTCAATATACACATAGGAAAGGCATAGACAACTATAGACATATTGATCATATGGAAATCTGTCTTCTCTGATAAGATAACGTAAAAATTATTCCAAGCTGCATCAGTTGGACTTACAAACTAGATGGGAACTGCTGCCCTGAACAAATCATGGAAGCAACACCCCACAAAAAAGCAACTGTACGGCTAACTGCCTCCTATCACACAAACAATCAAAATAAGATTGTAGCGTAATTATCATGGTATACGGGGAATTTGGGGATTGAAAAGAAAACGGTAATCGGATTTCTGGAGAAAGAGAAGAAAAATAAATAAGAACAACGAGAGGTTAAAGTTTGGAACGGTAAACACTCAGGGGGGGAGGCAGCCATTGACCGAATAATGACCAGGAACTAAAGCTAAAATAAAACTGGAAGTCCTAGTTTCTGCGGAGGAGCGGAAGTGGGTGACCCAACCACCCTCATTCCGGGACGACAAACGGAAGAATAAGAAAAATCGGTCTTTTTTCGATTGCTGCAATACCACAAATGAAAGCATCTCTCACATCCGTCGCTATATTGCTTAGCTTACGGTCTTGGAAAATGCAACCCCATCTTAGTTTTTTGAGTCTCCTGCAGAGTCATCCAGATTTTTGCTGGGGTTATTTTCCTATAGAAAGTAAGAATTTCGCAAAAATCTCATTTGGGATCTTGATAAAAAACCACGCCCATCTTAGCCTGTGCTAAAAATTAATATTGTGTTCTAAGAAATAAATACTCATTTTTCTTGATTTTTTATTCTCCAAAAAATTAACAATTTTGGTTTGGTTTGTTTTGTTTTACGGCATATCAACCTCAGTTTTAATGCCGATAAAGTTTTGAAATATATCAATTCTTAATGGATAATACATTTTTTTATAAATACATTTTTCTATTAACCCATAGATGGGACCCTTACAGTACTACTCCGGTCAGAGTGGACCAGGGAGCAATGTGATAAAGGGGTGCTCCACATTCCCAACCTCCAAAACTGGAACCCACCATCAGATAGAGTTTAACGTCATTCCAGGACATGTAGACCGCAGCCACCGCCTTCTAGCAACCATATGATAAAAAGGGGTTGGTGCTTGCCATAAGGGCAATGGGTTGGGAAAATCATATAGGTGCTAGGGCTTGACGTGACCAGCCGATTGATCGGAGGGGGCCTTCTCGACGCCCGTCTAGCCCAAGATGGGCCAAAGTGGAGTATTGCATGTCATGAATTGCTCATCCACCTGGGCTCTATCCTTAAGCATCACGGGTGCCACCCACGGCCAACAGGTGGCCCCATTGGGGGAGTCTTACCCCTCTGCAGAGGTGCAGGTGCATTCTAACGCCCCAGCCGACAGGGCGGTAACAATTTTGAAATTCGTACTAAATTACGAAAATTTCCCCAAATTTTTCAAAATTTCGAAGCCTTTTCGAGTTTCGGGCACATATACAACACTTTGATCTTCGGTCAGGTAGCTGCTGTGAAAGTATCTTCGACTGAAACTGAAGGCACCAAATGGCAAACTATATTCCCCAGGACAAGTCCAATGTTTCGTAGATTAAATCACGGTGTGTCTTTTTGTACTCACTCATGAAGAACTGGGAAAAGTTCCACCAATTCATTGATTTTTCTTTAATTATTGATCAATATGTCGTAATCAGTAAAAATCAAAACTAAATTTTTAACGTTTCCAATTCTGAGAACATATAAGGTGTATAACAATAATTGAATGTTGCATAGCTTTTTTTCGAAAATATGCACGTACCTCGACATTCATATATATATATATATATATATATATATATATATATATATATATATATTGAGATTTTTAAACAAGTATGTATATTCTGTGTTTGTATTTGTCTGAAACCCAGTGCAAGAAACGAAAACAAAGAGAGAAAGAAAGTAAGAAAGAATGAGTGAAAAGAGTGAAAAGAAAAATTATTGGAAAGAAAAGAAAGAAAGAAAGAAAGAAAAATAATTAAAGGAAAATATTGAAAAAGAAAGAAATTACTGTTGAAAAAAATGAGAGAAACAATTAGTGAAACGAGAGAAAAAAGAAAGAAAGAAAATTAGAAAGAAAGAAAATATGAATGAAAAGAGTATAAAAAGAAAATCACGAGAATAACTGAATGGAAGAACGATTGGAAAGAAGAAAAGAAAAGAAAGAACGAAGGAAGAAAAAAAAGAAAGAACGAAAGAAAGAAAGGAACAACACCTTTCTTCTTTCTTTCTTTCTTTCTTTCTTTTATGGACAATAACAATAAAAAAGGTAAAAGAAACAAAAAGAAAAGAAAACAAAAGAAAAAAAACAGCTTGCAGAGAGAAGAGAATGAAAGTGAACGACAGAGAGAGTGATTATATAGGAAAGAATAAGAAAGGGTTAATTAAGACTAGAAAGAATTTTCAAGTGGGAAAGAAAGAAGAAAGAAAGAAAGAATAAAATGAAAGAAAGAAGGAAAAGAAGGAAAGAAAAATGAAAGAAAGAGAAAGAAAAAAGAAAGAAGAAAGAAAGAAAAGAAAGAAGAAAGAAAAAAATAACGATGCGAAAAGAGTGAAAAAAAGTAATTAACGAGTGGAAAATGAGAGAAACAATGAGGGATGAAAAGAAGAAACAACGATTAAAGAGAGAAAAAAAGAAAAGAAAAACAGGGAAAAAAGAAAAGAAAGAAACAAACAACTAGTGAAAGAAAGAAAAAAGAAAGAAAACTGTGAAAAGAAAAGAAAAGAAAGAAAAAAAACAACTAGGGAAAGAAAAAAAAGAAAGAAAGAAACAACTAGTGAAAAGAAAGAAATAATGAATAGGAAGAATAAAAAAACAAACGAAGCGAGATACCCTTTCCTTCTTTCTTTCTTTCTTTCTTTCTTTTTTCTTCTTTCCTTCTTTTTTCTTTCTTTCTTTCTTTCTTTCTTTCAACATTTTTGTACATAAAAAGATAAAAAGTACAAAACAAAACAAAAAAAAACTTCCAAGAAAGAAGAAAAACGAAAGTGAAATGGAAAGAGAAAGTAAGAGAAAGTGTGTGTGTATGTGTGTGTGTATGTGTGTGTGTGAGATAGAGAAGAGAGAGAGAGAGAGAGAGAGAGAGAGAGAGAGAGAGAGAGAGAGAGAGAGAGAGAGAGAGAGGAGAGAAATACAAAAGAATAAGAAGGAGTTAGTTTAGACTAAAGATAATTTTCAAATAGGTAAAAAAGAAAAGAACGAAAGAAAAAAAAAGAAAAAGTCATGAATGGAACGAGTGAAAAAAAAGAGAAATTAACGAATGACAAAGAGAAACGACTAAAAGAAAGAAGAAGGAAAGAAAGAAGGAAGAAGAAAGAACGAGTGGAAAGAAGAATGAGTGGAAAGAAAGAGAAAGAAAAAGAAAGAAAGAAGAAAAACTAACAAGTTGAAAGAAATAACGAGTAGAAAGAAAAAAGAAAGAAAAGTCATGAATGGAACGAAAGAAAAGAGAAAATGAACGAAATGAAAAAAGAGAAACGAGTGATAAGAAAGAAAGAAGGAAAGAAAGAAGGAAAGAACGAGTGGAAAGAAAGAAGAATGAAATAAAGAAAGAAAAATAAAAACCAACAAGTTGAAAGAAAGAAAGAAAGAAAGAAAGAAAAGTCACTAATGGAACCAGAGGAAAAGAGAGAAATTAACGAATGAAAAAAGAGAGATGAGTAAAAAGAAAGAAAGAAAGAAAGGAAAGAAAGAAGGAAAGAAGGAAGAACAGTGGAAAAAAAGAATGAATGGAAAGAAAGAAAGATGAATGAATGAAAGAATAGAAAAAACTAACAAGTTGAAAGAAATAAACGAGTAGAAGAAAGAAAGAAAGAAAGAAAGAAAGAAAGAAAGAAAGAAAAGTCATGAATGGAACGACAGAAAGGAGAGAAATAAACGAATGAAAAAAGTGAAACGAGTAAAAAGAAAGAAAAGAGAAACAACGTAGAAAGAAAAAGAAAGAAAGAAGAAGAAAGAAAAGAAAGAAAAGTCACTAATGGAAAGAATGAAAAAGAGAGAAATTAACGAAATAAAAAAGAGAAACGAGTAAAAGAAAGAAGAAGAAAGAAAGAAGGAAAGACCAAGTGGAAAGAAAGAAAGAAAGAAAAAAAAAAGAAACGAAACAACCAAACAAGAATAAACAACGAGAGGAAATAAATAAAAAAGAAACAAACAAACAACGAGTAGAAAGAAAGAAAAGAAAGAAAGATAGAAAGAAGAAAATGACAGAAAGAAAGAAAGAAAGAAAAAAAGAAAAGAAGAAAGAAAGAAAGAAAGAAAGAAGAAAAAAAAAATACAAGTTAAAAGAAAGAAGAAAGAAAAGAAAGAAAGAAAGAAAGAAAGAAAAAAGAAAGTAACAACGAGTGTAAGAAAGACAGAGAGAAACAAATAAAGAAAAGACAAACAAGAATAAATAACGAGAGGAAAGAAAAAAAAAGAAACAAACAAACAACGAATAGAAAGAAGAAAAGAAAAGAAGAAAGGCAGAAAGAAAGAAAGGCAGAAAGAAAAAAGGCAGAAAGAAAGAAAATACCCCTTGGAAGTAGGTTAAATGAAAAGACAAACGCACGGTGAAAAACTTCGGAAAAAGATGACAGTGAGAATAATACTGAAAACGAATGAGCCTGCGTGTGCGTCGCGACGAATGCCAAATACGAATAATTCCAAAAGACGAATAGGTGTCTAAGCATCCACAAAACCGCAGTTGAGGCAGCAGCTCCGCCCATAAAAAAAAAAATCCCACCAGTTCCAAAGTCCCATTGGCTGACATCTGCACACACGTGCTCAATGTTGTCACCAGATCAATGGGGGAAAAAGGGGGCGTGTCTTTGTCTCTCTTTCTTCTTTTCTCTCTTTCTCTCCAATCGAAAACCACCCCCTCTCTCTCTCTTGACTCCTCCCCTTTCTCTCTCTTTCTCTTTCTATGTTTCTCTCTGTGTCTTTTATTCATAGAAATTTTCCCTAACTCTCTCTACCCCTCTCTCTCTCTTTCTCTCTTCTCTCTCTCTTTTCAGACTTATTTTTTTTAGCAGCGAGTGGTGGTGGCATCCCGTGTCGAACACAGCTGGGAGAATGGTCGATGACGAAGCTGCAATGAAAGTCACGAGTGGGAGTAGGTGTTCGCACCCGCACACAGAAACCGTAAGAATGGTGTGTGCATGTGCGTGTGTGTGTGTGTGGAGGGTGTGTGCATGTGTGTATGTGGGGCGGACTGGGGTGCTTAGAGGGTGCAGAATTTAGATAGCAAAAGTCGGTTGTCACCTGCATAAACGCGTTAGAGTAGAAACGGAAAGAGTGAGATTAAGAAGTAGACAAATAGATCATTACACACACACACCACACACACACACACATAAATATATATATATATATATATATATAATATATATATATATATATATATATAAAAGTAAGTTTACATCGGAAGAAAGAGTAAGGGAATATAAGAAAAAATCCCATCACAGAGGAAAAGACAAAATATATATATATATATATATATATATATATATAATATATAATATATATATCAGGAACTTTTAAAAGAAGATTTAGTATTTAGCATTATAGACTATTCAGGGAACCAGAGGGAGTTAACAGTCGTTCCCATCTTTTTGCATCTAAGGATGGGAACGACTGGATAAATTAATTTTATATACAAGGAAATTGAGTTACAAGAGGAACGAATTAAACTCGTAAGTCAATGTACCATATATATAATATAATATATATATATATATTATATATATATATATATATATATATATATATGGTGTGTGTGTGTGTGTTGTGTGTGTGTGGTGTGTGTGCATATATGTATGTATATAATATAAAATAAAAGAATGAAAGAAAGGAAAATGAAATGAATGAAAGAAGAAAAAGAAAGAAAGAATGAAGGAAGAAAGAAATTAAAAGAGAGAGAATTAATAAAGGAATAAAGGAAATAAATAAATGAAATAAAAAAGAAAGAAAGAAAGAAAAGAAATAAATAAATGATGGATGAATAAGAATGAATGAAAGAAAGAAAAATAAATGGGAGAAAGAAAGAATGAATAAAGAAAGAAAGAAAGAAAGAAAGAAGGAAGAAAGAATGGAAGAAAAAAGAAAAAAAGTAAAGAACGAAAATAAATAATAAAGACAAAAGAAAGAAAAATGAAAGAAAGAAAGAAAGATGGTTGAATGAATGAAGAAAGAAAGAAAAGAAAGAAATGAATGAAAAAAAAAAAAAAAAAAGAAAATAAATACCCAGGGAATATAGAATAAATAAAAAGTACCCCCCAAACCCCAGATCTGTTTAAAAATTGATTTGTTATGGAGATAAGACGGATATTTGAAGGTATATTATATATTATCATGCATGATAATAATGGACAGATACTTGAAGGTATATTGGGGGTCCTAGCCCAATGCTCTACCGACTGAGCTAAACCTTACCAATTATCTTTCTTCTACAATGGGAAACATTAAGATAAGTATATTTCTTGATTCTTTGAAGATAATATTAAAGATACCAAAATACTATTAGATTTGGTAACTTCTTGTGTCAGTGCATCACAAAAATACATCCGATTTACTATTTCTCTGAATGTTTGAGATGAGGCTTGATAATTAGTATATCTGCGTTATCGGACTATTTTCCTCATCTTTATTGTTATCTGTACAACGTTTCGGCCGATATGCCCTCCGGCCTTCTTCACGTATTTCTTGTCGGACTCGGAACTTCTTGTCGGAGTCGGGAACCTTCTTGTCGTAATTGGGACAATCACGGAACATTGAACCTAACCTTATTCAGTCCCGGGGGTATCCTGTTCTCATTCCGCTAATCATAGCTGGGGCAGAGTTGTGTTAATTATTTTTCTATTTACTGTCGCCGCTCAGGATTGAACCCGGAATCCAAGGTAACTGTCACTTAGAACTGTTTTAACCTAAACTACATTATCCACTAGGCCATGTGTCCAATTTGTGTTCAAAGTTCCGTGATGGCTCCGAATACGACAAGAAAGTTCCCGAGTTCAAAAAGAACGTTCCCAAGTCCGAAAAGAAGGTTCCGCGAGTCCGAAAGAAATACCTGAAGAAGCCGGAGGGCATATCGGCCGAAACGTTGTACAGATACAATAAAGATGAGGACAATAGTCCGAATAACGCAGATAATACATCCGGTTTATTTCCCAAATAAGTAATTTTGAGAAAACGAAACAAAGTATGAGTCCTCATTAGAATATAACATTTGACAATAAACGATGAGAAATAATTTTACATCATATCAATTGGTGAGGGTAAAAAAAAATAAAGAAGAAAAATAAGATAGACAAAAAGAGAAAGAAGGAATACTAGACAAAACGTGACCGTTGGGTCACCCATTAAGCTCTCGCTAGATGATGGGAAAGAGTAGGATCTGCCCAAATATCATCTGCTTTTCATTTTTAAAAACGAACTAAAATTTATTAAATTGATTATTTAAGGTCAAATTTTTGTCTAAGTCGAAAAGTAGTAACATAATGAGCATCAGTAAAAAAGCAAAATAATATTACACACATAATTTATTTTTGATATATTTAAAACGTTTTTTTCGTCCATTTTGATCAAGATGCCTGCCAAGAGGTACTTAAATCCGTTTTTACAAAATAAATTGTAACTTTTGCAATTGAAAAAATTCTCACTGGATTGTCCAATTGAACATATATCCTAGTAGATAAAGGAGTTAGATTAAGACAGTTCTAAATGCCAGTTATCTCTAGACTGCAGTTCAATCCTGGTCAGGACAGCAGTAACATAGAATAATAATTAACACAGCTTAACACCTGTACCGCAGCTATGGTTAGTGGAATGAGAACAGGATACCCCCGTGACTGAATAAAGGGTTGGGTTCAAAGTCCGTGATGGCTCCCCAATTACAAGAAGGTTCCCGAGTCCGACAAGAAATACCGGAAGAAGGCTGGAGGACATCAGCCGAAACTTTGTACAGATAACAATGAAGACGAGGACAATAGTCTGAATAATACAAATAATGGTAATCTTTGCGGAGTTCCGTCCTGGCTTCCTGCATCCGAAGCGGTATCGCTTGAAAAAAAAAAAAAAAAAAAAAAACCAACTTAGGGCATTTTCCACTGAAAACCCAACCCTAACCCTAAACCCCCTAGTTAAATTAACTGTTTTATTACAAAGTTCTGTTTTTTCTGGTCACCCTGTATACAGGGTGACTCAGAAAAAACAGAGCCCAAATTATTTATTTATTTTCCATTAAACTAAACTTAAACCCCAACCCCAAATCCTAAACCCTAGTTGTTTTTGTTTTTCACGCCGCTTCCGCTACGGACTTCAATCGTAGCTGGTGTTTTTCTTTTGTTTTTTGTTTTTTTTCAGCAGTCACCAGCAAGCATGTTTTGAGGCAAGAGGCCATGACGGAACTCCGCAAAGATTACAATTATTTGTATTATTCAGACTGTAATATCGGAGTGGTATATATTTGATTGATACTATTTTCTGCATAAATAAAAAGACTAAAGACAGAGTTTATTTTTTTAAAGCCATACGTAATTAAAAACAACCTTAATCTCCTAAAACCGTAACCCAATTCGCAAAATGTTAATTCATAGACTGTAGTTAAACTGTCATTGGGTACCAGCAAAAAATTTTCCGTTTTAATTTTCCAACCTAAGTCAGAAGTCAGTCCTACATTCTATGAATTAACATTTTGCGAATTGGGTTACGGTTTTAGGGGATCAAGGTTGTTTTTAATTACGTATTGCTTTAAAAAATAAACAACAAAAAACCCAAATCACTATACATTTAATTAAGCATTGAAATTAATTATTGAATCTATTATTGAGACAGTTATTTATGTTAATATAGCAATGTATAATTTCAATTAAACTTAGTTTAAAAAATATTTTTCAACATAAAATTTATAGTAATTTGTGTTTTTTGTTGTTTTTTTTTTAAGCAATACGTAATTAAAAACAACCTTAATCCCCTAATACCGTAACCAAATTCGCAAAATGTTAATTCATAGACTGCAGTTAAACTGTCATTTGTACCAGCAAAAAACTTTCCGTTTTAATTTTACCGACCTAAATAAGAAGTCAGTCTAGTTTGTTTTAGTTTTAACGAAAACACATTTTTAAGCCCGAAGAAAACTTTCACTTAAACAGTCAATGTTTGCTCATTTGAATTCCATAATATTTAAATATATAACTATTTTTTTTTACCCAACATGAAATATTTTTAAAGTAAGTTTAATACTCTATGAATTAATAATTAAAGTAATTTAAAAAAATCTATTTTAAAGCATGATTTCAATTTCGTAAAATTTACGCTCAACTAAAATTGAAATCATGCCGTAAAAAGATACTTTTGATTTATATTAAAACAAACCAAAACGTTTGCTCATTTGAATAAGATTCGCCTGGAGAAAGGGAAGTGGGCGAATCTACGGTGGGTTAGTGGTGTGTGTGAGGTGATCTCTATGGCTGCTGGATTTTTTACTCTTTTTTTCCCTCTGCTTAACTGACAAATAGAGAGTGGGAGGAAAGTTAACTTAACTGACAAGCGGAGATGGGAAGAGAGACAGGGATCTCTAAGACAGGGATTGGTCGGTCGTTGACTTAATTGCTAATTACGCCTAATTAAAGCCAATTAAACTGAATTTTTTTTCATACACTTTGTAGTGCTAACACCAAGGAATATCTAAGTATAAATATTGTGTCCATAACATAAATAGAAAAAAATCCTTTAGCTGGAGAAGGTTGATAAACTCAGCTTTAGTATAATAATAGATAAAGGATAAACGTATGAAGAAGTTTATAACGAAGGAAAGAAAAATAAACAAGTGAAGAGAAAAGAAGAAAAAACAAAACAAAAAAGGGGGACGAAAATAAAGACCCATAAAGAAAGACGGGAGGAAGAACGGACATATAAAGAAAGAAAAAAAGAAAGAAAGAAGAGAAGAAAGAGAAGAACGAACGAATGAATGAAAGAAAAAGAGCAGACATGGAAGAAAGAAAGAAAAGAACGAAATAAATAAATAACGAAATAAAGAACGAAAGAAAGAAAAATGAATGAAATAAAGAAAGAAAAAGAAAGAAAGAATGAAGGAAGAAAGAAAGAAAGAAAATTAAAAGTGAAAGAATTAATGAAGAATGAAGGAAATGAAATAAAAATGAAGGAAATGAAATAAAAATGAAAGAAAGAAAGAAATAAAGAAATAAAGGATGGATGAATGAATGAATGAAAGAAAGAAAAGAAAGAAAAAGAAAGAAAAATAAATGGGAGAAAGAAATGAATGAATAAAGAAAGAAAGAAAGAAAGAAAGAAACAATGGACGAAAAAAGAAAGAAAGAAAAAGAACAAAATAAAGAAATAAAAAAATAAAGAAAGAAAAATGAAATAAAAATGAAAGAAAGATGGTTGAATGAATGAAAGAAAGAAAGAAAAAAGAAAGTAAGAAAGTAAGAAAGAATGAAGAAAGAAACAAAAAGAAAGAAATATTCCAAGGAATCTAGATAAATAAAAAAGTAAAAAAAAAACCAAAAAACCCAGATCTGTTTAAAAATTGATTTGTTTATGGAGATAAGACAGATACTTGAAGGTATATCATATATTATCATGCATGATAATAATGAATAGATACTTGAAGGTATATAAAATACAATAATGTATAACAGCTGACATTAATTTATTAGATGTACCACTCATAGCTAGAAGATAGATGAATGGATACACAGGTTGGTTGGTTGGTAGGTTGGATTGTACGTCATGTCAAACCTTGGGTTATTTTATGCCGAAGATGTTTTTGTTTTATTCATTCTTGTTGGGTACTTAATATTTTATCAGAGTTGATCCTATCTTCAAGTAGAAAGATGTAGTATCAGTTTTAATCCTTGTTTAGAAGTAAAAAGTAGTTGTATCAGAGTTAATCCTATCCTGAAGTAGAAAGTTGTATAATTCTTATATGTTGATCTGTCATTGCTTTAGCAGTCCTTTCAGCGAGTAATCTTAGAACAATTTATCAACACCTTTAAATAGTAAATTTAAGTACATGTTTGGGCATATTATATATATATATATATATATATATATATATATATTATTATATATTATATATTTTTGCTTGAAGGCAATTACAATGCGTATATCGCATAAAATTCGATAATTATAGAAGATAATAATGACAAGTGAATTTCGGTAAAGAATTATTCTGTGTGTAGAACATCGTACAGACTGTTTCAACTTTATTAAGTCTCATCAGCAATGTATACTAACGATTTCCCTCCGACAGAAATCGAAACCGGGACTTCAGCAGGATAGTCAGAAACCATACTGCTTCGGCCATGATACAGCACAGGAAAATCCTTGCGAAATTAACCTTGCGAAATTAACCTGTCAAATGCTTCTAAAATAAACAAACATCCAAAAATCTTATATATATATATATATATATATATATATATATATATATATATAGGGCCGGGTTCCTAGTTCGATTCCGGTCCTTGCCGACTCAGCGTATGAGTAGCACAGGGATCTGTGCGGTAAAGTAAGGAGCTGATGGTAGGTGTGCGCTCCACCTCAGATGCAAAAAAAATCTCCTTGGTGTAGTGCTAGTGAAAAGGATAGACTCCCTCGCTGATTGGCTCATACCGACTTTAGGCCGCCCCGACGACTTTATTATATATATATATATATATATATATAGTATGATCTATTTATCAATAAATAGCGCTCAATATCATTGACAGAGAATGGATATCTAAGTTAGAGTAGCGAGGACATGAAGTCAACAGCTTTTGGTAACCGACAGTTTCTCGCCAATGCGATTTCGATAAACTGTCAACAGTTACCAAGAGCTTTTGGTAATATAAGATGTGCTGAGGTTCACCACTTAAACTTATAGACTCTGCCTGTGTGTGTGGTTAAAGCCAGCCAATCAACAGTTTGAATATGTGGTTAGTTAGCTATTTAATCCCAAATCTTGAAAGCCATTTATTTGCATGTATTTGCCATTGACAAATGGATCTGCAACCAATGACTGCTGAAGGCAAGGATTTACCCAACACTAAGGGTCACCTAGGAACAACCTAAGGATTCTACCCAACACCAAGGGACACTGAGAAACAACCAAAGGTTTCTTCACTAAAGATCAGCTTCTGCTTAACACAAGGGATCTCCACTGTAAAGTGCTCTCACTTGGAGCCTAAAAATGTCCCAAAATCATAACAGAGATTGTCATGGATATCTGTACAACTAGCATGGCAGAATAATTATGACCTCTTTAAGTCAATAAAATATTATTAGCTGATTGTATTAAGCTTTTAAATGTAAATAGTTTTTAAAAATGTGGCTTGGTCAGAGTTGCAATTATTTTTATTATATCACTCACATCTCTTTATGTCTTCGTAAACCTTAACAGATACACGTGCTCTTTCGGATGATATTGAGATGAAGAAAAAAAAAATGAACGCAAATAGAAATATTTCATTATAGTTATTTATTTCTGTTGTATAGTGAGTTGGAAAGATACACAGATGAATGTTGTGCCTAACACATTTATTAAGCACCAGCATCCGGTGCTAAACGGATACATGCAAACACAGAACAAATAAGTACAAACAATTAACAAGAAAAACTAACACTAAAAGAGGAGGGTCAGTTCGGTTTAGCCAACGCAGCAAAGTCAGTTGAATATTATTCAGCTAATTAATCTACTTTAATCGTAGGCTATTTTATGGCTATGAGCCAGTCCATCTGGTAGAGTGCCGAAGGGGTGTTAGCTACTCTACAACAATTTCTTCATTGTTTCGAAAATTTAACTCTTTAACCTTGGTAGAGCTGTTGGCTGGGTCTGTAGAATATACCGACTGCACCTCTGCAGAGAAGTAAGAACCCCCATGCAGTTACCTCTTGGCCGTGGGTGGCCATGCCTGATGCTTGAGGGCGCAATCCCAGTGTCTGAGCAGTCCGTGACATGCAACACTCAATTTATACCCTTACTTGAGCTTGACAGGCGGTCGGAAAGGCCATCTCCAATTAATCGACTGGTTATTCAAGCCCTGCCACCTATATGATTGCACCGAGAAAAAAATGGAGGCACGTGGTCTAATGGCTAGAGTCGTAGGAAATGGACTCATCAACGTGAGTTCAATTCCTGGACGAAGCTGTTGGCATTTCACATAGCGCTAGTACCCTTGGGAAAGGCATTAATCAATTCTCCCTCCAGCTATGGGTAAATAGTAGGGCAGACTGGACTCTTTAACCATGGCTAGGTAACCAGTCTATGAGAAGGAAAACTCTGAATTCAAACCTGTTAAACTCCGCTTAAGAAATTGACTTTGTGTCGCATCCTGCTCGTGCGGAGGGGTTGATATATATATATATATATATATATATATATATATATATATATATATATATATATATGATTGCCCGACCGTAATACTTTTTATCATATATTTCCTAGTAGGCGGTAGGTGTTTTTTTTAGTGTCCTGGCTTAAACGTTAAACTGCCTTAAGTGCTGAAGTTCCAATTCTGGTGCTCTGGAGAGTATGGAGTACCCCTTCATCGCCATTACTCGCAGGTCTACTCTAACCCGGTGTGTTAGTACCTGTTAGAGCCCCATCTATCGGTTAAATAGATCAAAATGTTTTAAGAAATATCTTAATACCCAACAAGAATGAATAAAACAAATCGGCATAAAATAACACAACAAGGTTTAACATGCCGCACAATCCAACCAACCAACCAACCAATTTAAACTTGGTATGGCAACCGGCGTTGGAGAAGGAAAGCCCTGAATCCAAACCTGTTAAAAACGTTGACCTTGTGTCGCATTCTGCTCGTGTGGAGAGGTTGGGTAAATATCTAACCAATCTTGCACAAGAAAGGAATACCATAGGTCTCATTTCCTTATCTTCTCCCGTATCAGATGATAGACGATATTTCTCTCGTTTCACACCAGGTGCTTTACCTGTTTTTATTAAAGCTGATACTGCGATGCTAATTCTGTGAAGATAATTTCAAGTTTATCATCTTGCAATTCAATTCTTTCTTAAAACGTAACGCGCCTATCGTGTGACACGGTTTCACAATTACACGCATGTCGTCGTCGTTGTCGTCGTCGTCATTATCGCTAAAGTGAAGGTCACCCGAAGTGCAACTGGAACTCGTTAAGATATCCCGTCAAAGACACACAAGGAATAGTCACACATAGGCGATTTGGGATAAATTAGAAAAACAAACAAACGTTGCAGTCAACTATTGTAGCATAATGGTTGGGAACACCATATTTGTGGCCTTGTGCCAGACACAGAGAGAGCTCAATAGATGTAGTATGATTCTCATACAGGGTGGTTCTTTGAAGAATCGGCCCGAAAAGAAATAAAAACTTAAACGAGATTTTGGCGACGTGGTCTACCTTTAACGAAAATCCCGACTTCTTGACGGCTAATTACCCTTTGATCTGAAAGGCTGTGAACTTACAATGACCGTAGAGGGAATCGAATGATTAGAACGAATCGAATATTCTCTTCCTTCTAGGAAGAAATAGATTCTTCGAGAAAAAGATTATTCTATATTGTTCTGTTGAGATAATATATAAGGCGGAACCTGGCTAGGAGATCGGCAGTTGGTCTGGGAGTCAGAGTAGAGTTGGAGTTGGAGCTGGAGCTGAGATCGGGAGCGAACTGTTGTCGCTGAAAACGAAAAGGCTGGCCTGATATTTACCGACTGTCACCCAGAAGTTTACTCGAAGTATTGAAACTCTAAGGACCATATAAAGAAAGATATTACTTATTATATGAAACCGACTCTCTCTCTCATAAACTTAAGAAGTCGAAATTGAATTTATTCTAATAAACTCCTGAAAAATAAACTTGGCATCATAGTAATCATTTACTACGAAAATACTACGAACGGTATTACGAATGGAAACGAACACCGAACTTCTTCTGACATTAGACACCCGTGGAGATAAAGTCAATTGGCCGTAACGAGAACCACTTGACTTGTAAGGTAATACCTTTCCCCTGACCACGCGAAGAAGGGGAAGAATTCTTTGGGGTCCGCTGACTAGAAATGACGACTATTAGATCTGTGTGATCAACAAGCTAAGGTGCCGACTCCGTATATACGACTGGTGTCGAGCCCTGATAGAAAGCCCTGATTGAGTGTTTTGAAGACGCGATAAAAGCCCACAACGTTACACTATATATCTGAATTTTTTTTTATATGAGCTTGATAATTTGTATTATTTGGACTATTGTCATCATCTTTATTTTTAACAGAGACATCTCCTTGAAAACTAAATGTGCTGTATACCGGGCCATAGTTCTCTCAACCCTCCTGTACGGTGCAGAAGCCTTGACGATATACAAAGCAGATGCCCATAGACTACATGTCTACTACATGCGTCACTTGCGCAGCATATCAAATATCAGGTGGTGACAACATGTTTCAAACAGGACCATCCTGAAGAGAACTGAACTCCCTGGCGTGCATGAAATACTTGTCCAACGCAACCTGAGATGGGCTGGCCACTTAAACAGACTTGGGATGACAGACTACCAAAGCAGATTATGTACTCTCAACTGAGAGAGGGATCACGTAGAATTGGTAGACCAAAGCTCAGGTACAAAGACACATCAAAAGAAACCTGAAGGACTTGAATATCCCCATAGGCAATTGGCAAGACGCAACCAGGGACCGATTAAATTGGAGGAAATGATTCGCGTGGTGTCATCATCGGATACGATGGACAGCAAGTAGTAGTAGTAGTATTCATCTTTATTTTTAACAGTATAATGTTTCGGCCGATGTGCCCTCCTGCCTTCTTCAGGTATTTCTTACAGACATTTTGGGCACTGACTTAAAAAGACAAAAAAGTAATAATTGTTTCACTGTGCACCCAGAATAAGGAATTGACATGTCGAGTGCAGCTATACTTTTAACAGAATATGCAGATCAGTTTTAGAAGAGAAATAAGACGAGAATAACAAATTTTACTAGAGTGTTTATACTATCGCTAGCCAAAAGAATATGGATGGTAGGGTAGTGGCTAACGTTCTGGACTTCTAAATCATAGTAAGTCAGTTCAAACCACTGGTCATGAGAAGAGGGTCACATTAGGGTAGTGGCTAACGTGCTGGACTGCTAAATGACAGTAAGTTATATTATTTGGACTATTGTCCCATTTCTATTGTTATCTGTACAACATTTCGACCGATGTGCCCTGCCGGTCATCTTCAAGTATTTTGTCGGACTCGGGAACCTTCTCGAACTCGGGAACCTTCTCTCCGAACACGGGAACTTTCTTATCGAACTCGGGAACCTTCTTGTCGTAATCGGAAGTCATCATGGAACTTTTAACCCAACCCTTTATTCAATACACGGGGTATCCTGTTATCGTTCCACTAACCATAGCTGGGTACAAGTGTTAAACTGTGTTAATAATTATTCCATGTTACTATCGCCCTTGACTAGGATTGAACCTGCTGCCTGTCACTTAGAAATGTATTAACTAAACGCCTGTATCCACTACGCAGATGTGTCCAATTGCAGTCGACGTTTCTCGTTTAGCGACTGATTGAACGATTCCGCGGTCTGGTTTTTCTCTTTCATAACATATCAACCTTCATGGGTTATTTAATGCCAAAGCCATCCCGGAGAAGAATAATAGTGGTACTATTGATAATATAGTATGATATATTTATGAGGTTAATATAATAGCGAGGTAGCGAGGAAATTAAGTCAACAGCGCTTTGTAACCGACAGTTTATCGCCCGTCCTGTCGGCTGGGGCGTTAGAATGCACCGACTGCACCTCTGCAGAGGGGTAAGACTCCCCCCAATGGGGCCACCTGTTGGCCGTGGATGGCGACCCGTGATGCTTAATGATAGAGCCCAGGTGGATGAGCAGTTCATGACATGCAATACTCCACTTTGGTCCTATCTTGGGCTAGACGGGCGGTCGCAGAGGCCCCCTCCGATCAATCGGGTGGTCACGTCAAGCCCTAGAACCTATATGATTTTCCCAACCCTATTACCCTTATGGCAAGCCCCAACCCCTTTTGATCATATGGGTGCTAGAAGGCGGTGGCTGAGGGTCTACATGTACTGGGAATGACGTTAAACTCTATCTGATGGTGAGTTCCAGTTTTGGAGGTTAGGGGAATGTGGAGCACCCCATTCATCACCATTGCTCCCTGGTCCACTCTGACCCGGAGTGGTAGTACCTGTTAGGGTCCCATCTATGGGTTAAATAGAAAAATGTATTCATAAAAAAATTGTATTATCCATTAAGAATTGATTTATTTCAAAACTTTATCGGCATTAAATGACCCACTGAGGTTGATATGCCGTAAAACAAAACAAACAAACAAACAAACAAAACAGTTTATTGCCTATGCAATTTCGATACGATTTTACGGCATGTCAGCCCTTATTGGGTTATTTTATGCCGAAGACATTTTGTTTTATTCATTATTATTGGGTATTCAATTTTTTTCAAACTCCTTTTTACACATTCATTATATTCATTTTTAAATGTATTTAACCTATAGATGGGACCTTAAAAGGTACTACCACTCCGGGTCAGAGTTAACATGGGAACAATGGCGATGAATTGGTACTCTACACACCCCAGAACTCTAGAATTGGGTCATCGCCATGAGATGCAGTTTAACGTCATGCCCAGGACACTGAAGACCCTCAGCCATCGCCTTCTAGCACTTATATTATAAAAAGGTTTTGGGTTTTCCATAAGTCCAATAGGGCCGGGGAAATCATACAGGTGCTAGGGATTTATAAAACCAGTCGATTGATCAGGGCGGCCTCTCCGATCGCCCATCTGGTCTAAGAAAAGCCACCAGGATTCCGTCCTTAATGATTAGAATCCGTAATGTTTAGAATCACCATTTTGTTTCCATTACACCCAGGTGCAATCAGAACCAGAATGGTTGTACCTATTAGGGTCTTATTTATGGATAAACTATTAGTATTAGATAGCAATACTTGATACTATATAAAAAAAAGGAAAGTCGTCGGGGCGGCCTAATGTCGGTATCGGACAGATAGCGAGGGAGTCTATCCCCTTTTCACTAGCGCTAGACCAAGGAGATTATTTGAGCATCTGAGGTGGAGCGCCACACCTACCATCAGCTCCTTACTTTACCGCACAGATCCCTGTGCTACTGAGGCTTTAGAATACACCGACTGCACCTCTGCAGAGGAGTGAGACTCCCCCAATGGGGCCACCTGTTGGCCGTGGGTGGCGACCCGTGATGCTTAAGGATGGAGCCCAGGTGGATGAGCAGTTCATGACATGCAATACTCCACTTTGGCCCTATCTTGGGCCAGACGGGCGGTCGGAGAGGCCCCCTCCGATCAGTCGGCTGGTCACGTCAAGCCCTAGAACCTATATGATTTTCCCAACCCTATTGCCCTTATGGCAAGCCCCAACCCCTTTTTATCATATGGGTGCTAGAAGGCGGTGGCTGTGGGTCTACATGTCCTGGGAATGACGTTAAACTCTATCTGATGGTGAGGTTCCAGTTTTGGAGGTTTGGGGAATGTGGAGCACCCATTCATCACCATTGCTCCCTGGTCCACTCTGACCCGGAGTGGTAGTACCTGTTAGGGTCCCATCTATGGGTTAAATAGAAAAATGTATTTATAAAGAAAATTGTACTATCCATTAAAAATTGATTTATTTCAAAACTTTATCGACATTAAATGACCCACTGAGGTTGATATGCCGTAAAACAAACAAACAAACAAACAATACAACTTGGAAGAATTCCTGTTTTATTTTATCATAGATATTAGATTTCCATAGGACCAAAAACCTATCAATAGCAGTTCATGTCTTTCCCAAGCGTATGTTGACGTCGCTTTTAGTAGATGAGATGCTGCTATTGATGTATTTTAACTGGCCTACTAATTTTAGAGGCTAGCCATTTAAAGTGTAGATGGCTCCATCTTGTTAAAAACACATGGACTCTGTTTTATCTGCGTTCCCGTAGAGGCCAATGCCTCTTTCTGCCTGCTATGCAGCATAGATTAAAAAATAAAATGATTTAAAAAAAAAGTCAACCATACTTGAATATTTCTTTTTGTTCTGTGAATTCGCCATTATGCAGCTGTAGGGAAAGTTATGGAAGCACGCATTGGACATAATCTTCAACAATCACAGGTGGTAAATCGTGAAGTTACAGAAAACTAAAACCACTTCCGTTTTGAGTGAAAGTAAATAAATCAATATTACACAATTGGGGAAAAAAAGAAGATTTTCTTTTCTTTTTCTTTTGGCTTGACGAGATAAAGCTGAGAACTGCAGGTGTGATGAAATGACTGTCATAAAAGGAAAGGTTTCAAGGTCTTCCATACGGCGTCTCGATGTCGCCACTTGATCTTGTTGGCGGGAAAGGAACGGCAGACATGTTTGGTCACAAAAACAAACAAAAAAAAAAACAAACAAAAAATAGTCATGTTTATTTAAAGTTACACATTCTTCTCCCATAGACCGGTTCCAAAACGAAAGGAAGGATCTTCCTTTACTGAATCAATAGAGGATGCCCTTTCAGTTATAAGCCGTTACCACTAGTAGTGCAGACATATAGTAGCTCTGATACGATTACAACTTGGAAGAATTATCCCTTTATCTTATCAGATAGATCAGATTTCCATTTGATCGATATTGCAGTCCATTGCAGTCCATACTTTTTACTTTGCGTATATTGACATCGCTTACCGTAGATGAGATATTAGTTAGTTTGTTTTATTTTGTTTTACGGCGTATCAACCTCGGTGGGTCATTTAATGCCGACAAAGTTTTGAAATAAATTCTTTCTTGATGGATACTCATTTTTTTTATAAACTCATTTTTCTATTTAACCCATAGATGGCACCCTAACAGGTACTACCACTCCGGGTCAGAGTGGACATAGGAGCAATGATGATGAACAGGTACTCCGCATTCCCCAGACCTCCAGAACAGGAACCTCACCATCAGATAGAGCTCAACGTCATCCCCAGGACAGGAAGACCCTCAGCCACAGCCTTCTAGCGCGTATATGATAAAACGGGTTGGGGCTTGCCATAACAGCAATAAGGTTGGAACAATCATATAGGTGCTAGGGCATGACGTGATCAGCCGATTGATCAGAGGGGACCTCTTCGACCACCCGTCTAACCTAAATAAAGGCCAGGGGGTTGTTGTATGTCATGGACTGCTCAGCAAATTGGGTTCCATCCTTAAGCCACCCACGGCCATTGGGGGAGTCTTATCCCTCTGCAGAGGTGCAGTCGGTATATTCTAAAGCCCCAAGTGCCATGTAATGTGAACTTGTATAATAATTTCAGAAGCTTTCCACCCAGTGTGGTTATGTTCCCATCATGTTTAAAACACACGAAAGCCGGTATTCAATTCAGATAGTGTTTCTCTCAATTTTCACTATTATTATTTCACATATATTGAATATTATTTGTACCAAAAAGATAGTTTGGTGTTTGCTCCGAACCGAAGCTACAAATCGGAAATCATTAATAATTTAAAACTGGTTAACTTTTTTGATAGCATTTTTTGACTCCTTGGGTTAAAATGCTTTTATAAACCAATGTTTAGGAGTAGGGAAGCTCTAGAACTCATTTTACAGACAAAAATAGATTACAAAAAAGTCGCAACTTTTTGCGACCGACCACCTAAATTTCGGAAGTTAAAAATCGACATAATTCCGCCAATTTCTTGAATTTGAAGCTCAAATTTTGGGGATTATCTAACTTTACGATAGCCCACACCTTTTTAAAACTTTCAGAAAAATTGAAGTGAGAAATTTAAAAAAAATTCAGCAAAATGTTGTATCTTTGTCACAGTCAAAAACCAATTAGAGAGCTCATACCAAATATCACATGAGAACTCTGGTTAAGTACCCGACAAGAAAGGGGTACGTAAGAGCAGTTTAACGTCATACCCAGGGCACTAAAGACTCTCAGCCACCGCTACTGACTTCTAGCACATATATGATAAAAAGGATTTCAGGTTTGACATAAGGAAACTATTTTCAGGATGTTTTGTACTATTCATCCTTGATGGACACTAAAAATTCTTTTTTTTAAAAATCAATTTTTAAACACCTTTTTGTTAAGTAATTTTCTTCTATTTAACCCATAGATGGGACCCTAACAGGTACTACCACTCCAGGTCAGGGTGAACTTGGGAGTAATGGCGATCAAAGTGTACTCCACATTCCCCAGATCTCCAGAATTGGAACTTCACAATTTGATACAGCTTAACGTCATACCCAGGACACTAAAGACCCTCAGCCACCGCCTTCTAGCACATATATGATAAAAAGGGTTGCCACCTATGCTCAACAGGTGGCTCCATAGTATGGTCTTATCCCTCTGCAGAGGTGTGGTGGCGTAACCCGATAGGGCGCTGAGGTTATTTAAGATTTCTTGAGTGAAACGTTCTTTTAATTATTTATTATTGACAATGGTAATGTCTTATATTTTTCTAATAATTATGTTTAGTATCATCTGCGTTATTCGGACTATTGTCCCCATCTTCATTGTTATTTGTACAACGTTTCGTCCGATATGCCCTCCGGCCTTCTTCAGTTGTACGAAACGAATGGGGGCAATAGTCCGAATAACGCAGATAATACTAATCTTCAAGCCTCATCTCAAACATTCAGAGAAATAATAATTATGTATTTACCCGACCCCTCCGTACGAGCAGGATATGAGAAGCTAATTTTTAAACAGGGTTTAATAGATTTTTGAATTCAGATTTCATTTTCCGTGACCGTTTGCCATACCAATTTAAAAATTAAAAATACGCCCTACTATTTACCCATTGCTGGGGAAGGGTATCTGGCTTCATGTCTTTTCCAAGGGTATTAGCACTATGGGAAATTGCAAACAGACTCGTTCAGGATTTGAACTCTAGTTGTCATATCCATTTCCTACGAAGATAACTATTATTTTTATACTACATATTTATGTGTCACCTCAGACCCTCCGCAACGGACTGAATGCGACAATCTTTAAGAGTTTTCCTTCTCCTACATTAGTTGTCTAACCAAGGCTAAAGAACCTTTCTCAAAAGTATGAACGCGAAGTGAAACGCAAACAGCTGTGTTTAGGATTTGAACTCGGGTCAAAGATTCCATTTTCTACGACGATAATCATTACACTAAACGTGCTGGTATTACAGATTATTATCTTTATGAACATTTGAAAATTTTAAGATTCACTCAACAATAAAGAATTATCAAATCAAATTATTGCAAATTTATTTATTATGAACTAGAAGTGGTTACCCAGTATCGATTTTGGTATTTAAAAAAAAAAATTTTCTTTGTACAGTATGTGTGTGTTTTCGGTAAGAATTTTTCAGTAATTAGACTGAGGCATGATTCAAGTGTTGCATGATCGAGCTGGTATCAGATAAATGTTGTGTCAAACGTCGCGACAAGGTTGTGGTAGTGAGATCAATATAAGTGCTTTCAATCTTAGAGAAACAATCCTGCATGGGACATTTGAATATATATATATATATATATATTATATATATATATATATATATATATATATACCACAAGGTTCCAAGTTCGATACCGGTCCTCGCCAACTCAGCGTATGAGTAGCACAGGGATCTGTGCGGTAAAGTAAGGAGCTGATGGTAGGTGTGGCGCTCCACCTCAGACGCTAAAATAATCTCCTTGGTCTAGCGCAAGTGAAAAAGGGATAGACTCCCTCGCTGATTGGTTGATACCGACTTTAGGCCGCACCGACGACTTTACTTTACTTACTTACTTATATATATATATAATCCTGTTCAAATATATATTTCTCATTGTTCATATCTATCTATCTATCTATCTATCACAACATCTCCATATATATATCTATTCTCTCTCTCTCTCTCTCTCTCTCTCTCTCTCTCTCTCTCTCTCTATATATATATATATATATATATATATATATATATAGGAATGAACAATAAATGGAACGTTAATTTTTTCAGAATACAGGGTGTGTCAAAAACTACAAAAAATCTCGATACTTGTATTATTTTTTTTTTCAGAATACAAATATCGAGATCTTTTGTAGTTTTTGACACACTTTTTATTCTGAAAAAATATATATACAAGGTGTGTCATAAAAGTACCGAGTTTAAAGCTGTGTCTAGCAAGATAGGAATGAACAATAAATTGAATGTTAATTTTTTTCTGAATACTAG